>KV751326.1:5415781-5435857 GCA_001698575.1 Mola mola
TGGGGAGTGTTTTTTGCTTTTTACTGCGTGATATTAGCGTTTACACTCACAGCAAGGTGTTAATAGAATACAAACAACTGCTCGATTGAAATTTGAACCACTGTTGCTTTTATCATTATAAAAGAGCAATAAATCCTAAAATTGAGCCTGCCACGTGGTCTGTGTTGGATAACATTAGAGGCTGAGATAAATGATTGACAGGTGATCCTGCTCGGCCGTTGTTTGGTTTTTAGATGAACAGCCTGAAGGACCTCTACCTGTTGTTGGGGGAAGAGAACTTGACGAGCCCCGCCCACCAGGCCGACAAGAGGACGGCGGCAGACGAGTACCCGCTTAGCCCCACTATCAAGGTGGGTGGATTAACACGCAAAGACACACACGTACAGTACGCGAACACACTCTTAGCCGTGCTTCCCGCCTTTCCCTGTAGGCTAGTGCTGTGAGCAGCACTTTGGCTGACCTGAAGGTGGCGCTGCAGGATCTGAGCGGAGAGTTGCGACAGGAGAGACAAGGCTCCCAGGAACTCACCCAGCAGTTCGCAAAGGCCAAGGCATCATGGGAGGTCGAGAGAACCGAACTAAAGAGCCTCATCACGCAGGTGAGGAACAGAAATAGAGGAAAATGCTGTTTTTCTGCTTCTGCTTTGAAGCGATGAGGATATAGCCGTTAGTTCCTGTCGACCGGCTGGGTGACAGAATCAGGTGGTGAATGTTGACTTTTGAAAGCCGTTGGTTAGAGAAGTTGAGCTGAAAGATTTGAGTGCAGGGACAATAAAAGAATGTGATAGGAAATTGGTGGAATTTACATCATTAGTAAACCAGCACACCTCGTCTCGCTCGACCCAAAGAACGTTTGGTAAAGTTACAGCTAGAGCCTGACTGAGCATAAAATCTCACCTCATTTCTGTACTTTTTGATAACTGCATGTGAGGGATCAGTGCAATAAAATCTACGCATCTATTAACTGATGAGTCGAGGACAAACCTAAGATAAAGATATTGGTCAATATATTGGTATTGGATTTTTTTTCCTCCCTAATATCTGTATCATTATTGGCTCCAAAAATCTCACATCAGTCGAGCTCTAGTTACAACCACAGCCAGTCTGTCTTTCTCACCTGCATGTGACTGGACAGCTGTGCACCTGATGGCCAGCAGGCAACAAAAAGGGAAGTGTTGTTATTTCTGCTCTGAAGCGGTCGCTATTCCCTTTGACGAGCGTTTTGAGAAATTGGTGATGTCCAAGGTGGCGTCTCTGTACTTCTCTATCCGTCAAAGTGGCTAATTTATCCTGCGGAGCCTCTTATCCCATCTCCCCCTGCAGGATGTGAGTAATGGCTTTAATGTTTTTTTCTTCCCCTCTCCTCCCTCATTGTCTCTCGCTCTCTCTCAGCAGCAGCAGAGGCATAACTCTTAATTAACTGTTGTCACTTTTGTGTAATGAAAACTAGGACACATATGACATTGTTAAACACGATCTGTGATTGTATCAACATAAGTTGCTGTTTGCAGTAAAAGAAAAAAACTAGAGTAGAACTGATTTTAAATAATGAAAATGTAGATTTCAAGGGTAGCGCCTTTGTTTTAAAAGAGACTAGTGGTAGCATAGCATAGCACCATGAGCTGAACATAACAAAGGTCGTGATTCGAAATGTTGTGTAAATTCTAAATGAAACTTCTAAAGTCAAAATTTCCTCATTATGAAGGAAGTGAAACATGCACAAACACATACGCACACAGACTCATGCTGACATGTTAATTGGTCACCAAATTGTGTACACACACGTCTGCATGACGCTTAAATTCCATTTTTTTCTCTGTTCTATCCTGTAAAGTCTGTGAGTGTGTGTGTGTTAGTGTGGCCTAGATGCCATAGCTAGAAACTGTAAAGTTAATCACTTTGGCTTGGTGGGATGTGTGTGTGTAAACTCGTCAGCTGTCCAAATTGCACTGGCGGCCAGGCGTTCTGCCAGTGTGCAGCGGTTCCTCCAGCTGTTGCTGCTTTGTCTGAGTCAACCCAATTTCAAACACTGTCCGTTCTGTCAAAAAGCCTGACAGGAAATTGTCCTCGCCGTTCAGCCTTCAACCGTCGGCGGAAACCTGATATCCCGAATCCCGAGAGCACAACACACGCCTCAATTTTCGTGCTTTAACCAGTCAACCACAGTGACTGCAGGACATGTTATGAGCACCTGTTGAATCTGCTTCACTCACAAAGGGACGATGAAAAGGAGGGAGGGATAAAAAGATGTGTGACATGCCATACTCACAATTTTTTTAGAATATTTGAATATAAGAAAATCATGGCCCATCCTTAGACCGTACCACAAAATCAAATTTCACAATATTTTTGACCTCTTACATTGAAGACGACAGCAGCAACAATGGTCACGACTACTGGTGATTTGACAAAATATTTTCACAATACAATTTTTTGATAAATCATCAGCAGTAATGTGGATTTAAAGACTGAAGTGAGTGAAGGCAAACAGGCAGAAAACTGTTGATGAGTTGAGAAAAGTACAGCATTTCACTGTTAAAACACTCGGGGAAACACTCAAAACACAATATAACATCCAAAATCTCATATTGTCATGTCACGATAACAATATTGTACATTTGGCCCGGCCAGAGAAGAAAAGGATGACTTTTTACTCTTTCCAACACGTCTCTCTCGCTCTCACACTCAAGTTCAATGTCCTGTCTCACGCTGACAGATCTGTTACTGACCAGTCGACTGCAGGTTGTTCGGATTCTGCTTGTTCAGCAGCTTTTTGTTGAAAAATTATCATTGATAAAAAAAAACATATACATGTTCAAATGAAGCCTTCACTTTCACTTAGTATTTTCTGTTCTGTATTTTGGGACATACCAAATTACAGTATTAGACACATAAAAAATGATTAATGGGGCTGATGCACATTACTGTGATACCATTCACAGCAAGTAATATGCTGCCCTGAAGAGCGCAAACTGTAGCAAAATGGGGGTCACTGTCACAGGAAAAGACGTTTTTGTTTTCAAACCCGATAGATTTGTTACAACAACACCATACAGTCTTTGGATAAAGCAAGTTTAATAGCAACAACTAACACCAGTATCGAGACTCTAATGTCAGAGTATTTTAATAAGCTTCTTCTTCCTTTGAAAATAATTCTCTATCAACATCTGTAAATTATTTATCGGATGTTTACTTTTTGTACTGCAGCTGCTCACCTCTGATAAAAATCATGTTTTTAATTTTGTGAACGTGTCCATATGGTATTCTTTTATGTGCTACGACACACATCATAAAGGAAATATGCAGTCAGTGTCATGGGTGAGGATTTCTGCTGTAGTTCTGCAAGCCACCGATGACTGTCTCCCAAAAGACAAGTTCAGACATCCCATAGTCTTACATAGAAAACCTAAGAAACCAACATTGGCAGCTTTTCAGGGCGGCCTGAACGAGAGTTAGCAGTCTGATGCATCAACATGGAGGTGACCTGACAACACTGCAGCCATGTAGCCTCGGGTGTCCCCTGATGCGCCTGTATCATCGAAACATAACTACGGACAGAGACTTTGGATTATTATGAATCCATTTCATTAGTTCCTGTTTGTTTGCAGCCTGTCACCCCGACTATAGTGTGAAATAAAAATATTTTACAGGGGGATCACTGGCTGAAAATTTAGATTTAATTTGTTCTGTAATTAGTGTAAGTGTGATAACAATGGCTCAAATGATACTAACTTTCCCTCCAGAGCTCCCACTCCCTGCCTCCTTCGCTGCACCTTTGCCACAGTGTTGCTTTGTTTTTCGGAAAAACTGCTTCTGTTTGAGGAAAAAAATCGGGAAAGTGTGTCATCAGTGCCTGATTTGAAGTTTTTTTGATAAATCACAAAGATATTTCACTAACCAGGCCCTGAAGTCTTCTGTTAGATCATCCAAGCAAAACTAATTAATAAATCAAAATTTTCTCCTCATGGTTTTGGTTGCCTAAAGAGACATCATTGAACTTGATAAGCGGAGGGTAGCGAGCTGTGAACCAGGCGTCTCTCAGGAACCTGTCATCCAGTGAAATTGCCTCCCTCTTAACCCCCCAGCTGCAAAGCTCATTAAGACGTGGGGCTCATTAGGCGGTGTTCGTCTTTGACGAGAAACACTCTGTTGCCATAGGAGACGGGAGCTGGGTTAAGTGTGCGCTGTGATTGGTTGCCAGAAAGTTCCATTAACACCATATACGGATGCCAGTGCCACAGAGCCAGACTGAGGGAGAGGCAGCGAGGATTGATGGGTCTGGTGTGTGTGTGTGTGTGTGTGTGTGTGTGTGTGTGTGTGTGTGTGCCTGCTTGTCAAATTGAGGGACCCGGCACGCTGTGCGATCTGTGAGTCTCAGCCAGAGGAAAAGAGAAAGTGGAGCTCATGAAAATTTCAAGCAATCCCACCTACAGGCTTTGTGGCAGATTTAAGGAGAGCGGGAAAAAAAAAAAAAAGGAACGGGAGAGCTCTAAATAGAGGGTGAGAAGGTTATAAAGAGAGCGAACTGAGAGGGTGTGGTCGATAGGGACGATAAAAGAACAGCAAAAAGGTCTTAAGTGTGGAAAGACAACAGTAGAGGAAGACTTTTGTCCGTTCTGTACACCCTCATGCCCTCGCCACAGTGTGAGCGTCATGCTGATTTGCATCAGAAAGCTCATCTGTAGGCTCAATGGAGCCATTTCTCTATTCATGAAATACAATTCATGCGATTGTGTTTCTGTCCGTGTCTGCAAAATCATTTACAATTTAGTTGTTGGAGTAAAATACTGAGCAATTTGTGTTTATTTATTTTTTCTTGTGTAATCTGATGCCTTTACCACTTACTTTTGAACTTATTTTTTTTTTTTTTTTTTGCATTATGTCACTTGTCTGATTATACTTTTCACTGTGTCATGTTATTATTATTGTTGTGATGTTTTTAGAATTGCATGTTAATACTTTATAGTTAAGAAAAGTGCCACACAAATAAAGTCACAGTAAAATCACTAGTTCACTTTGCAGGTATAGATTTGTATGGTACAAATAAAATACTTGGGGTTAATGACTACAGTTAGTTATAAAGTAGTTCTTTTAATACTTGTGTGCATTTTCCAGTGTTATGATATGAAAGAGTGGCCATTGTGAACATTATATCTCAGGAAAAAACTTGACAGAAAATGTCTGGTCTTGTGGGACAAATGTTTTCTAGGACATATAGGTGAGGTCAAAGGTCAAGGTCACTGTGGCATGTCAAACATTTTCTTACTTATAACTCAATAACTGATATGCTAATTATGACAAAGTTTTGCACAAACTGAGTTGATTGTTTAGATCGTCTGTGCTGCCAGTTTGAACGTGTGAAAAAGCTGTGTTTTACAGTTTCATTGCAGCAGCATTCTTATTTTATGGCATTATAGTCTATCACAACCTCTTTGAGTTTGTTCATATTGAGCTTCAGGTGATGGTCGTTGCACCTCGCAAACCAAACTCTCTATCAGTAACTAGAGTACATATCCTGATATAGTCTGGACACGGATGCAAGTTCTCTGATGCTTGGAGGCAAGTGTGCATTTAAGAATATAAAATGTGGAGTTGTTGCTTAACAGCAACAGAATGAAGAAAGGAGAGGAGTGCAAGCGTCCAAGTGTCCGATTTTTCCTCTCAACACAACTTTATCCAACTGTTGTGATTCATTATTTCAAAATTGGAGTCTTCATTTACAGTCCCCCAAGTTTGGTGTAAAAAAAAAAAAAACGTGATCTTTTTGCTTTTGTTAGCTTGAGATCAAAATGGGCAAAGCAGCAGCAGCAGCCGCTGTGTCTACTCCTGACGCACTGGAACCACCAGACCTGAAGGTGGCGCTGAAGAGGGAGCGTGAAGAACACCAACACCTCCTGGCTGAGTCCTACGCAGCTGTGATGGACCTCACGAAACAGGTAAATAAAGCAATGTGGCTGGTTTAAAATGGCTAAATGTTCACACTCCTGTACTGTGGTGGTGTGCTCCTCGCATCCATCGTGATTCTTCCTCCTCTGATGATCTTTCCTCCCTGTTGTGACCAACCTGTGGACCAATCAGCTTCAGATCGGAGAGAGGAACTGGGGCAGGGAGAAGCTGGAGCTGCTGGAGAGGTTCAGCCAGGAGAGAGCTCAGTGGGAGCAGAGACTGAGGGAGGCCACTGCACCACAGGGGAAGGTGAGAGGGGCCATGTGTGTGTTTCTACACAAGAGGTTGAAATGTCAGAGATGAGGTACAGATAAGCGGTAAGATGTGAGGGTGTATGTACGAGATAAGAAGGTTATCTGAATTCAGTTTGATCAGATGTGTATTTCCAGGTTCACTCTCCTCCAACGATTTCTCAGATTTCTCTGAAAAGTAATTAGACATTTAAAAAGATCAGGGTGGAAGATCAATTTGGCCGCTTCAGACTGACTTTAGATCAGGCACAGTTGATATAAACTGGCTAACAGGACTAAGCTTTTCCAAATTCATTCGATAAAGATGAGAGAAATATTATTTGAAAAAAATAAATGAATTAAACAAATCAAATAAATAGATAATTGTTCAAAGAGGTTGATTATTTACTTTCTTGTCCATTGTGTGAACACAGTAGCTATGCTGTCTATCGAGCGGGACTTCTTCCAAACATCAGCAGACTTTCAGAGTCTGTCCCACATTTCTCTAGGTTTCCTCGTCTACATATTGCCTATTTCTCCTCAGTAATGAAAGCTGCTTTTGCTGTGGTTAATATTTTCATTCAGGGCATGTTGTTTGATGTGGTTGTGATTTTTTTTTAAAAAGTTGCAGTAGGTGATCTGTTGGCAGTTGCTGGACTTGCATTTCGTAGTGCAACCTATTATTATCGTAAACTTCTCTAAATATATCGTTTTACTTTCTAATTATCTTTATCGTACACAATACTTTTTTTTAAAAAAAAAACTTTTGTTGATACCTCATTTCCTTTCCTCCTTTGTTGATGCTGACAGTAACCACACAGCTGTTAAAGCCATACTGGGACTGAGCAGAACCTCTCTGGTGTCATTACCGCGGCTCTGAGGTCAAGCTGCTGTTTAACGTTAAGCTGAGCTCACCAGGAAAATCGCGGTCAGTGATTATACACCAGCGCAGGCCCTGTCAAGCTGCCGCAACGTGTCAGGGAGGGATATGGAGGGGTTGTGTCAGTGTTTAAACCTGGCACCAGTCAGGGGGTTCTCCTACAAATATGTCAGGAAAACGAGACACGCAGCTAGTGGGTCAGCGCCCCTCCTTTATCTGTCCTCAGCAGCTTCCTTTGAGGTTTTCTCCCTTTCTCACCCTCTTTCCTTTCCAGCCCTCACTTTCTTTTTTTTGCTTCTGGTCCGTCTCCCTCTCCTGCGTGTGATCCCATCTCAGCCCCTCCGCTCAGCGGCCGTGTGCTGTAGTGGAAAATGGTCTCCGAGACCAAGCCTGGTCACACTTTAATTGCCTCAGTCTGTCAGAATGTATCCGTGTCAAGCTCCATCGCCTTAGTAAGTCTTATCTACCAGCCCCTCCACTTGTACTGTATGTCAGGCATTACAAAGACATTGATTATGCTGCCACCAACGGGCCAGTTAGTGTAAAGATATTTGAATTTTTGAGCTGGAAAATTTCAGAAACTAAAATTGAATGTTTTTCTTTATGTGAGAGGTTTAACTGGATGCTTTCACTGGTTGTAGTATGAAGTTTAACCAACTGACTGTAACATAATATTTAAATTTAAATCTTTTTTTTCCAATAATTTAAAATTTAACTAGTACTTTTAATTATTGCGTGTTTATTGTATTGCTTTAGGCTATCACAACTTCATATCGCAATCTCACAATCATTACTTGTTCAGACATTTTGCTCGCATGCTAGCTACATCACATGCTGAAAAAAATAAGTATTTCTAATTGAATCATAATTTCTACTTTTCAAAAGAATTGAACTACTGCGGTACAGATATCTTTCAGTTTACCGTCCACATCCAAGCAGCCTGTTTGGCAGCTCAGTGAGTTGCAGTAGAAAAGCGATTTGTGTATTGGGATTTTCCCTGTTCCCATTTTCTCCCTTTAATCTGAGGAGAAATGTCGTCAGAGTGTGAGATCACCTCTCAAGTATGAAATACACCAATTCAGCATAACTGTGCGTGTGTGAGAGAGACAGAGCGTGTTTGTGTGCTTATATGCTGTCTGCCACTAATGAATTACAGTAAAGTCAGTCTCTACTTCGTCCCGTGAAAATGGATTTGCAAGAAGTGGATGGTAATGAAAGCGATGTTTCCACAGTGGACGTCTTTCACTGTACGAGGGCAAAACGTGTGGATGTGCTACAGGAGCTATTTGTGTAGAAGATGCAGGTCATTTAAATGCACATAAGCTGTAAAAATATAAATTCTGGCATTACTTTTTTTCTTAAACTCAGGGTCTTCTTTGTCCTTACAGTCAAAGACATTAGCCGGCGAGTCCTCTGCAGACACAGTCATCGCTAACGGAACAGGATCACCAAGGTAACAGTTAAAAGTATCATTGTTTTGCAGTCCTAAACTTGAAATGATTCCTTCATGTACGGAGAAGCCAATGAATTTAAATGCAAAAAATGGTCAAAATGGCCCCACAATCGAGAGTGAGTTTGTCATCTTGAAAGTCGTGCAAGACGTCTCTCTCCTCATCTACTCCTCCCTGCTGTCTCAATGAACAGAACCAAATCCACATCAGAGCTGGACAGGCCAGAGGTCAACGGAACAGCCAATCAGGAGGAGGAGAATATTCTTCTCAGTGGCCAAGAGCTGAGAGGGACTTCCAAGAATTTCCAATCCTACCTGAACAATGAGGTGTGACTTTATACATTTACTGGCATAATGGAGATTTTATTGTAATTTCTTTAAAATCTTGATTTATACAGTTCGTCAAGTAATACAATTTCTAAAATTTACACTGATCATCATTCTACACAGGTTTCTCCTCTTCACCAGGCCCCAGAGGTCAGGGACACTTGTAAAACCTGGGACGGTCCTAGCGGCTCCAGCAGCAGCTTAGAAGGATCAAATCTGGATCTGGAGTCCGTCCAGAGGAGCTACACCGCTCCAGACCGTACTGGCTTCAGAATCTACTATAGCCCTCCCGCTGTGCGACGCGTGGAGCATCAGAGAAGGAACTCGGAGCCCAAGGAGCCGCAGCAGTCCTCCTCACCGCTGAGCGGCTCAGATGAAGCCATGTCTGGGGTGGAAAGCCTGGAGACTCAGCGGCCATCGTCCGCCTTTTCGTCCTCGTACGAGCAGTGGCTGAGCTCGCTGTCCAAACAGCACAGGGAGCTGCTGGAGAGCAGAAGTGGCTGCCTCACAGTTTCGATGCCCAGCGTTTTCAGCAACGGCGTCGGCGGCTCGGCTAGCAGCTTGGTTGACGGGATGACGCCTTCGCCAAGCTTCCATGGCCTCGAGATCGGCGAGATTTCCGCCAACTTGAGTGATGATATGAAGGAGATGACCAACTGTGTCCGCCAGGCGATCCGTTCTTCTTCTCTGGAGAGGAAATCCACCAAGGAAACAGGAAGTCAGGTATACCATTTTAAATGAATAAGCTTATTTTAAGTTTATGCTCATTTAAACTTAAGTTTTAGCAATTTGAACCTGTTCTTTGATACCAAACAACTAGTTTTAATCATTTTCATTCTCTTCTGTTCTGGAAACAGGATGGAAATGTCAGATATTACATATTTAGAGAATACACAAAGATATTTTTGCTGGACAGGTCTCTTAATTGCATTTTTAATTGCATCCATATCCCCCTCCAGGCGATCGGCATGTCCACCAGGTCCACGCAGACCGCTTCACAGTACGTCAGCATCGGGCTTCAAACAGACAGCCTTCCGAGCAGCAGAGGGACAGGGTTACACTCCAAAGCCTGGTCTCCTCGGCCCTCTTCGACATCCACCTCCTCGTTAGTCTCGGCCCGAACCCGGCAGATATCAACGTCGTTGGATAAAGTTCACAGCCGCATCGAGAGGCCGTGCTGTTCACCCAAGTATGGATCCCCAAAACTGCAACGCCGAGTGTCTTCAGGTTTGTTTTACAAGCATGTGTTCTTCGCTCTCAGAGTCAGAGTTGTTTTAGATCTTCAATGTAAGCACTACTTTTTGGATATCCCTAATGTTGTTTTTGTTTTAGGCTCCACTCCCAGGCTGGATGGCTCTTCTTCCTCCAGGGATCGCAGCCTGTGGAGCCTCCAGCAAAGATCCTCCATCGGTGGGGGTGGAGGCTCAGCTTGGGCTCGCTCCACCACCACCAGGGACAGCCCCGTCCTGAGCGGTCTCACCGACGGCCTCTCCAGCCTCTTCAGCGTGGTGGACAACTCTGGAAGCACTGAATCGCTGTGGAGGGGCGATGGCGGTGAGATGCTTTACTTAAAAAGGGTTGACTAAAAATAAACCTTACTCATGTAAGAGCTTTGAATCATTTTTTGGCACTGAAAATAGCAAACGTTTTGGATTTTTTCTTGATAAACGGCTGATATAACAAATGGTTTATCGCTCTTTGAGGAGCCCTGCGCTTGTCTAACTTACAAACATGCACCTTTGGTTCAGCAATTTGAGTTTGTTATGCCAGCGCCTCGGCTGGAGGCATTATGTTTTCAGGTCGGCTGTCCATCTGGCGTGCCTACCTACGTACATCTAAGCCATTTCTGTGAAGGCTTTGGATTTTCTTAAAACTGCACAAATGTCCACTCTGACTCAAAGATGAGGAGATTACATGGATGGAGTTCATAGGTCAAAGGTCAAGGTCACTGTGGCCTCATGTGGACCAAACTTGTGAACCCCAAAAAACACAGAGATAAAAGCCAATGACAACTTCAAGTCTTGTGAGCATAATATCTCAAGAATGCACTGGAGATCTTTGTCATATTTGGCACAAGCCTACGTTTAAACTCTAGGGTGAATTGATGAAATATGGAGGTCAAAGGTCACTGAAACCTTACATATTGTGAGGTTGCAGTATAGTGGGATTACCACTTTCCGCACTTTAAATGTAGATAACAAACCAAATTGATGACTTCATCCCCCATCCTATTACTGAGAAAAAGGCATATTTCAACCTAATTTTTTTCCACTTAATAATGAAATATAAGTTGAAATTATATTTGAATGCAACAAAGCATAACTGAGTGTAGAAGTTGGACATGTCTCTTGGGACTTTTGTTTATAATATTTGTTGAACGAAATCACCTAAATGGAAGAAGAACACATAAGGGAATAATTTAAACCATTGAGAATCGTATCCTGATGGTAAAGTTTTTAATGTCCTTGCCTCCAGGATTTAGATAGGATTAAATATCTTTCAAAACCTTTTTTTGGAAATCAACCATCTTGGATTTCTGTTTGACGTTAGGAGCCAGCCAGGGTGCCAGTCCAGCGCGGCAGCCTCCTGCTGCAGGGAAACCCTCCGGTGCATCAGTCTGTGTACCTGACCCCGGCTCTCAGCGGTACGGAGGCCTCGTCCAGGAGTTCTTCAGGAACGTCTGCAGTAGCCGTTCCCAAGGAGGAGTCCCCCTGTCTGGAGAGCGAGCGCAAAGAGACTCCCTCGGAGGTGTCAGCGTCGATGAGCCCAAGCCAGAGTGCGTGTCGGCAGGCATCGGAGGGCACGGAGCGCTGGCCGGGCTGGGCAGCGGCAACGACAACGTGACCAAGATCGTCAATAAGAGGTTCATGAGACAGACAACCGGAGAGGAGATGGTCAGCATCATGGGACGAGGGAAGGAAACGATGAGCAACGCCGGAGCTGCAGGATCATGGACAGAGGTGTGTTTTTACTTCAGTTTACTCCTGTTGAGACTCAAATCAGTCATCAGTTTCCATTTCATTTCTAACTTAATTTATGGTGATTTTAGTGTGACAGACAGAAAGAATAATAACCGCCGGCAATAGATAGACTGACTGAAGCCATTTTTTTGTAGTCGAAATGTTTACAGTAATCGTAATGAGGATAATAGGAAGTAACTGGATCTGAATGCTAAGAGGATCATTTAAATGGCTGTCAACTGTCAACACCAGCTGGCCAAGACCGGAGCAGATGGTCCCAGATCAGTCACCACGCACAGATCTTAGGGTCAACAATCACAGTGTGTGTTCCAGCCTTTGGCATAAGCTTAATTGTGTGTACAGAAATGAATGAAACCAGTGGCTGTTTGAGATTCTAAGACATTCACAATTAACTCGCTAAAGCGCTGTGATGGTCTTTCAACCTTTTAAAAGGTTTTAAAACCCGTTTTAAAAAAATCTTCATGTGGGATATTTTAAAAAAACGCATAATTGCAGTTTTTTTTTTTAAAATGATGTTTTGATTTCTCATTTCCCAGGATGTACCTTGTGAATGCGCTGCCCAGTCCTCCTGCGTCGCCCGACCATCAAGAACAGCAACTCGCCATTCGCTCGGCCACTGCAAGCACCGCCCACAGGAGGCTCCGCTGACAACTGAGGAGAAGGGGGACGTGTGCGCTGACTGAAGATGCTTCTACTGCCACACATACGCACACACACACAAATCAATACTGATGCTTCACATACGCTGTACGGCACTGCCATGACAACACACCTTCTCACACCCACAACCTGCCTCACGGGCACACTGCCAAACGTAACACACTTACGCACACAGTACAGACTGCTGCACGCATTCCTGAAAACACACACACACACACCGATCCCAGGCAATATTACTGTGGTCCTGGACCAGACCATTCTGATGCCAAGGACAAGGAGGACCAAAACTCCATCCGAGCAACACACCCAGAAGAACCAGCAGAACATGCACACGATCTTAAGTGAGCAAGAGGTGCAAACTGAAGAGAATCTAACAAGTAAAGCTACGATGTCAGAACTGGACCCACCTCCTCTCCCCCAATTTACAGAATAACAGGTACTAGATGGTCCATTTTGGACTCGAAAAGCCACTTTGACTTGCCACCATACTGCTGGGAGACAGACACAATGTGGTCCCGGTTTGATTATGTGCTCAAAGTGTTACCATGGGAGGACAGAATAATTGCTGATAGACGACCATCACAGCTGGAAACATCTACACCCGTTCAGCTCTGAACGCTTGTTAAATGCGTCATCACAAAAAGGTTCCAGCAAGTGTCTCCAGCGCGGATCTGAGGAATGGCACACCTGCTTCAGCTGCCGTTTTCGATGTTTTACCCATTTGACTGCATAGCATGAGCAGACGCGGGACTCTTTTGATGGATGTCTGGACCATTAAACAGACGTTAGTGGACCTCCTGCCACTGTTGTTTGGTAGCAAGTCTGAACAACAGAAGCTTGGCGATTCCTCAGTGTGTTCCCAAAAGGATGCCAGGGTAAAGGCATCAGCCTTCAGAGTGAACAGTTTTGGTTCGTACCTTTTCGTATTTAAGATATGTCTTCACTTATGGAGATTCACCCTCTCCTGATGTGCTGAAAACGTGTTGTACAGTCCCACAGTGCTGCCCTGAGACGTTTCAGCTGGTCGCACTGAGTGGGTTTAACCTGAAATCCCAGGTGCAAATTCCACTTGGCATTGTTTAGAGATGCACTGACACCACTTTTCATTGTTTTATTTTGCTAGTTTTACCATTTATCCAAGTCAGTCGAGGTCATGCTGCCAAACCAACACATGAAATGCATTCCACCTCTTTACATTCTGTCGAAAAAAGTAGAGAAAACCGAATTTCCGTGTCATAAATTACTGTCAGATTTACTAAAACGAATTTCTTTCATGCCCTGATACTCATGAACTTCCTCTATGCTTAGCGGCATCAGATACGAGTGTCCGAACTCCAAATGCTCGTCTGCCATGATAAATTTCAAGCCTTCACCTTTATTTCCTTCGTTCCCTGCTATCCTCATGTTGCTGCAGCAGCACGGAGGGCGTAGCTACTGCATTTTGAAAATGTAGCATATTAACATAATTTTTGTAAACAACAAGGACAGATCTGTGATTGTCTGTCTGCTTTCTGAGAATTTAAAGCACAGTTTTTGTTTTGTAAGAAATGCATTCATGTTTTTTCGTTTGTTTTTTTTTTCTACATTTTTATTTATATTCTCATGTTGCTGCAGCAGCACGGAGGGCGTAGCTACTGCATTTTGAAAATGTAGCATATTAACATAATTTTTGTAAACAACAAGGACAGATCTGTGATTGTCTGTCTGCTTTCTGAGAATTTAAAGCACAGTTTTTGTTTTGTAAGAAATGCATTCATGTTTTTTCGTTTGTTTTTTTTTTCTACATTTTTATTTATATTCAAACTTAAGGCAAAAACAGTCTTGTCACAGTCAAGAAAGAAGTCGAAGACTGAAAAATATGTTTTGAGAAAAAAACTTAAACTTAAAACAATCATATTTAAAGGGGTTTTTTATTTTATTTCTTTCGTCCTCTCCCTTAGCTTTCACGGGTCTCTTTCCGATCAATCAACAGATATTCAAAGTGCCTGTCAGAGTTCCCATTACGCTCATCAGCTCACACCAAAACTGGACTTATACGGAAACGGAGGAAAAACAAACGCAGTAGGCCTTTATCACGGGCAAGATTGTTTTTATGTGCATACCAGGTGTCAGGCTGCAACATAGTGCTGACTCACAGTGGAGGAAGGGCAACCTGGTTTACAGCTGTAGTAGGATATAATTATACACTATGTAGTAACTTTTTTATGCAAAGGATTTTTCTTTCTGGAGAGTAAATTATTAATTTTTTTGTTTATATTATATGGATGTTTTTGCTGAAAAAATTAGCCTGTCGTTTCTATTCCTTCTATTTCGTTGTCATGGTGCTACTTAGTGTAAAGTCTGCTGTGGCCTTGCCTCTTTTCACGAGGCATCTGTCCATTTATCTGTTTAAAATCTGTCTCTCCCACTGTGTCCGTGTGAGCAGTATGAGCGTCTCTCCATCTCTGCACGCCGCTCTGTGACTCAGCAGTTTTAAATTGGGTTATTACAGCAACAGGACCCAAATGACACAGTGAGGAAAAGCCACAGTCTGAATGCTGCTGTGTGTCTCCAATCCCTCCTGCAGCGGTGGTAGGCAACCAGCTGCCTGGAGCTAGTTTGTTTTCACCACAATTATACAACAAATAGTTTCAGCCAAGCCTAGTTTGTTTGGTAAAAAAAAAAAATCCACAGAAAATCCTGACCTCACTATCATGCTTCCACATGGCACAGCTGTCGGGTTGAGCAGACATGAATTCCTTTTCACCTCTCAACATATTTATTTTCCAGCTTTGTAGTCACATGACACAAGTGTGGACTATTTAGTTAATAAGGAGAATGAACCCTTTACCATTTAGCTACGTTGTGTTTAGTGAGGCAAAAAGCATCTCCATTGCCCCCTGGTGGCTGGTTCCAGTATAGGTCCTAAGCCCCTCCTCTTCCTCCATTATTTTCAAAATAAAAGCTCAGAGTTCTCCTCAGATAAGTTTTTCCCAAAGATGGTTTCTGTCATTTTAGGTAGTTTGTATCACGCGGGTGTATGTTCAAGATTTCATTTTTCTCACCAATTTGGTTTAATGAATTATTTAATGCTATAATAACAGACAGAAATATCATTATTGACAGCTGAGCTCTGAACGCGACTGCTGCCTGGTCGCTGCCACAGAAACACTGTCACCAAAGCGCTAGATGGTAGCACTCGTACATCATCATTCATCAGGAATAATGCAAATACAAAATACCACTTTGGGGATAGCATAGTTAGCATTGGTTTGTTGCACACAGCTACTTCACTAACAGAGTCGACAGTTTATAACAAAAGTTTTCAGCCAGGTATTTCGTGTCAGGTGGTCTGACGTATTAGGTTAAATTTAAAATCACATATTTCATGGAGGACACCGGCTCTCCATCCAATCAAAAAGCTTACACTACAGAAGATATCAGGTTAGGAATTCAGCGCTCAACAACTCAATTAAAATGCTTCGCAATTCGCCAAACATTTAAATGCAAGCGCCCATGTTTCAGAATCCAGGTTGACAATGATTTTTGATAGAAATAGCTCAGACACACTCATGCTGTGATGGTTAGATGTCTAATCTTTGCCCTAAAACCTCTCAGTGAAATTATACCCTTCACGGACGGTGCAAGTGAGTGTAATACAGTGAAGCTACCATAACTGCAGGTTGTCATCCATGGTCTGTACCACCACAAAGCAAGAAGAATTACCAAGGATTCATACCTATTTCTGTTTTTTCCATGCACAGCAAAACTACAAAATCTCTCATAGTAAGCCCTAAAATCTGAATTAAAATCCGAACAGTGCGTTTGAAATCCAAGCACTGAGCCTGACGTGTTAAACAGTGGTGGGATAATAGTTGGGATTTTTCATTAAAAAATCTAAAAATGCAACATTTACAAGAAATGGAATGTAACACTGTTATTTTAATATTTTTTAATATTTTAAGTAGAATAAATTGAACATACCATGTTTTTTCATAATAATTCATAATGTTTTCTACAAATATACAGATAAGGGTGAAACAAAAGTTCATGATTACAAGATTGCTAGTTTGCCAGACTCCTTTCTACCTCTGACCTCCATTACTACATGAGGCGTGTCATTGAATAACACACAACAGAATTATGTCACGTTAATTTATTTGTGCATCAACCTCCTGAACATATTTGATGATTTTGATGTAAACAAGGCTTTTATTCCTGTTGTTATTTAGTCTTGCCGTCAGTGAGAAGGTCACATTGTGCCTTTCCTCTACAAAGATGTCTTGGTTTAATTAAAAAACCTTTATTTTTCTGCATTTGGCTCAAACTAAGTACAAGCTGTATGCCGATGATGCCAAAATCCAGATTAATTACATCTGGAGTAAGTCTTAATTTTGACTGATTTTTGTTTACATTGTTCTTTAGTTGTTGCTTTACTACATACATTCTGACAGAAAATATTTGTTACAGGCCAATGAGGGAAACTCAGTGTAAGGAATATGGTAATCCGTGGAAGTCAGTTGTCCTTTATTTTTGTGACCATAATTCCAATTATTTGAAAATCGGGACCAGTTCTTTCTTTATTTATTTTTATTCTTTTATTGTTTTTGTGCTGTTAAATTCAACTTAAACCGATTTGAACACTGGTATAATAATGATTTTCTCTATAATAAACATCACAGAGTTTGACATCACAGCTTGAAATGCATTTGACAGCTGACGATTACTGCGACCTCAATGTATATTTCTGCATTTGCCACAAAAATCTCAAATGGTTCAGTCAGTGTCAGACTTAACTCTCTGATGTCATCGGTCAGTTCTGCCTCTGCCTCTCGGGGCCTTTACATTTAGTCGTCCCCTCAGGTTATGAGTACTACATGTTGCAGCCGGTGGTGGTTTTACAGCTCATACAGCATCACCAGCCAATGACAGAAGGCTCCGTACAGGCTGCTCGGCACAATCCGTGGGTCTCGCTGTACCCTGTCCGTCTGATAGCCTGTTAAAAAAAGCTAGTTTTTTAATGTCCATCCATATTATTTCTGTGATTAACACATCCTGGTCAAATGTAAATAAATTCTAGGCTGTCTATAAACTATTAACATGCCTGTATATTCGCTTTATATAACCTACTCTTGTCTTTTTTTTGTAGTACTGCTTGATTCTTGACTTAACGGAGAATGCAATGAAAGACTACATGAGCACACGCCGAGGAAATCTGTCCCGCTGTGTTGCAAGTAGAGAGTTTGAACTCTCGCGTTCCTTTTTATTTGAGAAAAGCTGAATGTCGACAGCCGATCTGAACCAGGTCCCTGTGGAAGCATGTAGCTGCCTCCCTTTACAAAACTTGAGCATTTTGTCTGTACATTCTGTGCATTTTAAAGCTGACAAGAAACAAACAAACAAAAAAAAAGGGCAGCAAATGAGTAGAATAAGACATTTGATTTTAAAGAGGGGTTTTTTTTGGACCAGTGTAGCTTGTAAAATGAGATATTATAACTGCCTCCTGTTTGTTATAGAATACACAAATAAATGTTTGTTGGAATTTAACTTGGTCGGTCTCCTCGTAATTTTGTTTATATTAAATGTTCATTGTCACCTTTCTTTCCCTTTTTTGCTTTTCTTTTTTTCTGTCTTTTATTTAACTAAAATTAGTCGCTAATTCACAAGCATTCATTTCAGTACAAAATTATTCACAAACTATTAGAGATAATACGGAAAGAAAGAATAGTTTACCAAAATTAGGTTAAAAAATAAGTGTACCAAATTTCTCGTATTTGAAGGACACACACGTTTGAATGTGTAATGTAATTTGAGTGTGTTTACGTAATTCATAAAAGAAATGTGCATATTTTGCCGTGATGTTGGATGAAATACTTAAATTTCATTTTGACATTATTGTGACTTCCACACTCATGTAAAGAATTGGAGTTAATGGGAATAAGAGCATCTTAAAACGTCTTTCTTTTACACCTGGAGCTATCAGTATCTCCAAAGACAAATTACATACATCTCTGTGTTATATAGTCAACGTACAAATTCTCAGAATGTTGTCTTAGTGACTGAAATTTTTCCACAAGTTTAATACCACCCAAGTAGATAATCAAAATCCTGGCAGGTTATTAAAAAAGTCAGTATACAGTAACTTGGCACAAGACACTCAGACTTTAATGGTAGTTTTTTGTTGTTTTTTTTAATCTGCTTTTAGGGTTTTTGGGGACGTGAAATTACTTGGATAATGTCTTATGTAGAATACAGTCTTATACTATTAAAGTTGTTTGTTACTTAATGGGAAAGAAAAAAGGGACCTCTGAGTACAATTATTTCATAGTCTTGTCCATAAACTACCCTGCATTGTTAATGGGCATTTCGAACAGTGCTATAGTTGTTCGGACACTTGCCTGGTTAATATGGGACTTGACTGAAGTCATGATGACCTGCCTTCAGACGGAAATAAAATCATTTTATTGCATGTGTCTGCTCCCAGAGCACTTATTATCCCCAGGAATACTGGAGAGCTAATGACAGTACCTAGCCCGGTGGTGGGTTGGAAGAGCTAGACGGTGTCTTGTTGAGACGGCATTGAGAGAACAAGCACAAAGCTAGAATTATACAGAGACAGTGATTACGCAGTGGGTGAATCCCAGTTCCCTGTAAAGCCATCAGTAGACTGTAGACTAAACAAATTCAGTATTTGATTATCATTTTCTATGATGATATGTTCACTTTACCCTTCTCTTTGTCTGGAATTCACCCATGGCCCCAGGTTGTGTCAAATCTGGGATGTTTTGCAAGTGTGAGCAGGAAACAACAAAGGAAATTGAAATTTGAAGGAAATGACGGGGAGGGAAAGGCCAGAGAACATGGAAAAGGAAAAGAAAAATCTGGAAAATGAAGGAGCGACTGGAGCAAATGGAGTGAGCGATAGAAACCAAAGAAAGGTCTTCCACACCCATTGAAACATGAGGCTATCCACAATGATGGTAGATGGGTGTACAGATTGTTAGTAACTTTGTAGGTGAGGATATACAATTAAATGAAAAGAAGTAGAGAAGAGAGAACATGTATCTGCAAACAACATTGAACACGTTGTTCAATGCTAAGAACATATGTGTTATGTATCTCACAAGCTTAGTTTGTTAGTTTTGCATTCTAACATTAGCTAATTAATGCTAAACTATCCAGAGTCTGAAAAGAATATCAATAGTTTAGCATTTCATTAAAACCATCGTTGAACATAACTACAATTTTGGCCCGGTGCTATTTGTGAAGCATTAGGCCAGGGTGGATCTGTACCACTGAATGTACATAGAATGTTGATGAAGCCAAGGCAGAGTTTTGTCATTTGTAAACTTAGTAAACTGCCCAAGAACCAGAGGGGCTTTTCAAAATCATTGCTGTGATAGCCACATTTAATTTCATTCAATTTAGCCAAAAGAGTTATGCTCTATTGGCTAAATGTGGCTTGGGCAGCAGGCCTGGACAGAACAGAACCTGTTCAGGTTCTGGTAGCAATCACGTTGATACTGGTTGGACTTTTTTCTTCGCTGGAGTTGTTCAGGGGGAGAGGTGGAGGGCAGGCGTTGGCTTACCAATAGCCACCCAGCTCTCTGTTTACATTTTGGAG
>KV751326.1:5442960-5472549 GCA_001698575.1 Mola mola
TTACTATTTTATATAATATATGTAATAGAGTTTAGAATAGACTCCTAGAATGATCCAGTCAGAGAGACAAGCAGAAGGCTTGGAGGCTTAATGAGGCACGTGACTTGCTCACCCAGTGAAGGAATAAACCTCTTTAGCAAACTTGCTGAGGAGGATGTTCTTGGAGGCGTCAGTAAGGACCAGCACTATGTTCATGTGTCCTGGCCTCAGTTTCACCAGGTTGCTCATGTAAGTGATATCCGTCAGCTCCGTCACCTCCACAAAGTTCTTCTTGGGAGGCCGACTATGAGGCAAAAATGAAGAGTTTACACTAACGTGAGGATGGATACTGCACTCTATGAAATTAAGAAATTACACATGTATTCTTGCCTTGAAGTACCAGCAGTCCCTGGAGACTCATTTTCAATTTTTGTTCCATCTTTTGCCTTTGGTTTACTCTGTTTATCTTCACTTGAGTCACTGAGAAACACAAACAAGTTATTTTTTTTATTGCATTGTTTGTTGCGTGAAACGTGTGCATGTTAAAGCGACCGACCTGAAGGCCTGGATGACCACAGTTCCGAACAAGATGAACAAGGCAGAGAAGATGAGGGACAGGAGAGGCATCATCTCGCGCCTGCAAACCATCAAAGAAACATCTTGGTTGTGTATCTTGTGTCCAAACGGAGGAGAGACGGTTAAAAAATCTCCACCTACCAGTTGTTGTGCAGGATGTCATCAATGACTTCAGACAGGTAGTCGTAGGATGCATAGATCCATCGGATCAAAAACATCTGTAGAGAATATTTATACACTGAGCAACAATGATCACTCAACCATCAATCCATTAGTTGACTGGAAGAAAATGAGTCCACAGCTTTTTTGATGGTCGAATAAACATTTCAGTCTTGTTTTGAGCAAAATTATTGAACATTTTCTGTTTCCACAAGTTGATGATAAATCGATTAATGGTGATCAGTGATTAAAATAATCCTTAGTTGCAGCTCTACAGAGCACGGACCACGTGTGTGTTCTTTACTTAAGGGGAACATACAGAGGCAAACTCGTTGTTGAGCTCGGGCAGCATGGCGTCGTGGACCAGGATGGACGGGTCCCTCTGGAGCCGCTCCAGCTCCTCCAGGAGACGCTGCTTGTCCTCCTCGCTGCCGTTCCAGGCGCTCACTGGCTTGAAGAAGGTCTTGCCTGCAGCATTACGCCTCTCCAGGATCACCACCTGGGTAAAATGGAAAAGCCCTGATAATACGCTTATTATTCTAGTATGAGTAATTACAAAGGCTCCTTCAAATCTTCTGTTCATGGGAGATAAATATGCTGAAATAACCTTTTTTTTTTTCTTTAAAATAGTCTCAGTGTCGCTGGCAGCTGTGGTGTTGGACATGAGTCATACCTGCGTTGAGGACTGTGCACTGTCCTTGTTCTGCATGAGGATGTCACAAAGAGGCTGCTGAAGCCGTTGGTACACGTAGGCAAACCTCACAACATCCTTGGCATTGGCGGAGGCGAATGAGAGAAACGCCTGATAACCAGAGGAAAAGGTTTCTTCATCGTCCGTGATCAGCAGGACGCAGTATCTGAGTGGAGGAAGGAAACTGACGGAACTCAGCAAACGCAAACAAACTGTGAAAGGGCATTAAATAAAAATCGTGTTCTCTTACTTCCTGCGCCTGTGAAACTGTTTGACGGGACAGAGCTCATCAAAGAGCTTCTGATTGACCAGCCGCGGCACCAGGAGAAATTTGTTGTTCGACACGAACTCGTCAATAATTTGCTTTTTCATTCCTTTGGCCTGAGGAGAACAAAAATAACAACATTTTTCTTTTCGTTCAGTGAGAAGAGGAAAAGACGACCTTCCTTCCTCAGGCTGGCGTACCTGTATAATGTCAGCGGGCTTGTCGATGTTCTCTTTGAAGACCAGCATGGTCGGAGCGTAACTGTTAATGTTGAACTGTTTCTGCAGACTGGCCGTCTCCAACAGGCCCTGGTCCACATAGCCGAACAGCAGGTGGTCCTTGTAAGCAAATGCTGTCAGCTGGGGAGATATTAACATGTCAGTGTTGGAGACACAATCTCTCGTCAGCACCTGACGAACACTTCATGTTAAAAAGGCAAGAGCCTACTTTGAATAGCAGAGGAACTACAGGCACTTGGTCAAACAGAAGCACATGTGGCTTGTTGAGCTCGTGCCAGCCGTTCAAGAACTGCAGGACATTTTTGTCGGTGACCTAAAATGGAGAGAATCCAAAAGGTTTCATTAATTTTAGTCATCTTCTATCTGTCTTCTTTTACTCTGTGTCCCAACACTTTTGGACAAATACTTTGACATTAATGCTGCAACAATATTGTAGGTACTTTGACAAAATACCAACACAATGAGATTCCTGATAGTCTTCAGAAATGTGGATTTATTGACTTCTTTGATATCTTACAACATAATTAAAGCTGCAACTAATGATTATTTCAATCATTAATTCATCAATCATTTACTCTCTAAATTGTCAAAATAGCAGAAAATTTTCCAGAGCCCAGAGTGACGTCTTAAACTGCTATTTACTCCAACCAAGTTAAACACACAAAGGTTCGTCCTTTACTGTCAGAAATGACAAAGAAAAGCAGCGAATCCTGACATTTAAGAGGCTAAAACTAACAAATGTTTAATCATTTTGGTCACAACCAAACTGAAACGATTATTCGATTATCACAATAGTTGTTAATTTTCTTTTGATCGATTAATTGTTGCAGCCCCACATATGTCGTCCGAAATCTTGGAATGCTCATGTCTCTGCCCCAATCACACGTATGTTACATTTAACATATAAAGCCATTCTTCAGCCATGCTTAACTCGAGATATTTACCCGCTCTACAAGTCTCTGAGGAAGCAGGTCCTCCACAAACTGCCTCAGGTGCTCCTTTGCTACTGCATAATGGAAAAAGGTTACTTTTCCATTGATGACTCCGAGTATTGATGGCGTGCGATGGGCGCCGAGGTGATTGGCTAACCGCCTCTCGTAACCGACGTCCACCACGCCGATTCCCACACCTGGAGAGACGGGACACCCGCAAACTTAACTTACACCCATCGACCGTTTCGAGCTCGAAAACACGGCAGCGCTGCGGGTCAAACCTAGAGCCTCCATCTCCTGCACCACCTCCTTCCAGACGGGCTCGATGTGGATGCAGCTGAAGCACCAGTCGGAGGTGATCTTGATCAGGTACGGCCTCCTGTAGCTGTTGGGCACCACGTCGTTGACGTACTGGTTGAAGTGCAAAATGTACTTGCTGTCAGCAAAGTCCCGCTGGCTCTTGCTGTTGAAGGGGAAGTTGAAGAAGGACTCGTCAAAGTGGAAGCTGTCGTGGCGATGGGCGTAGTGGCCGCCGCCGTATGGCTGCGTGTCATCCATCTGCCCGTAGCGGTCATAGTTGCTGCGCTTGTCTTCATTGGACAGGACCTGCACAGCAAATTTCAACACGGCAAACATCTTCCTCTCTCGCTGCACAATGTATTAAGTATTCCATTTTAACAACGCACCAACCTCATACGATTTGGTGATCTTGATGAACATATCCTCAGCACCTGGATTTTTGTTTTTGTCGGGATGCCTTGAGATAGAAAGTCCGTGAGTACAGGTCGGCTTGAGAAATACACAGGTCTGTCAGGTGGAAATCCTTACCACTCCTTTGCGAGGCGCTTATAGACCTTCTTGATCTCAGCCGGGCTCGCGCTCCTGGTCACTCCTAAGATTTTGTAAGGGTCCATCATCTCGGGCCCGGCTTGGGTTGCTCCTGCCAGCAGCGTGGACAGGAGCACGGCTACAGCCAGCAGCCCACACATCTCCGACCCCGCGGTGGCACCTACCTGGAACACATGAGGCGGATTAGAGGATGCTCACACCTGAGAAGGCCATTATTTTCCTCTTTACTGGCGTCAGTTTTGTAACGATGCACTAAAGGTAACTTAGCAAAAAAAAAAAAACAACAATGATGGCGTTATAACGCGCGACGTATAAAATCTCGGCTGTCAGTCACAGAAACAGACATTCACGGACACAGCAGTCGTATACAGACGTTTATAATCCTGCGGAGGGGGACGCCGCCGTCATTAATAACGGATATCTTCACCGTCGTTAGCCGCTGCGGCTGCTAGCGGTCCCTCTCAACGCAACGGTTCTACGTTCGCAGTCACCTCAAGCAGACGCGCTCAGCCGGTACTACTTCACATATTCGGTGGAGGCTTTTGTGGTCTTCAGCTTGTCAGTGATGCCATAGACGGCTAGTAGCGAAGGGTGTGTTCGGCAGCATCCACGGTTCCTGCCTCCGGGGCGAGCTGACAACCTGCTGCCGGGAGGCGTTCGAGGAGGAGGCGCCTGGAGTCGGTACTCATGATGCATTCAAGCGATATCGGAATAACGACACTCACACCGGGGAAAGTCAAATGAAGACGTGTCCATGTCGGAATATCAACTCGGAGGTAATTTCAAAACGTGACGTCATTTACACGTATACACCGTGGGCAAAGGTCAATGGTTGGCTTTTATTCACTAACTTTTCTTTATTAACATTTAATAACCTATTGAACATCATTTTTTTTTAAATCTCATTTCAAGTGAATTAATATTAGAATAAGTATTATTATGTATTGCTGTCCATGTACCGTGGTGTAGATTAATTACGAACGTTTTTTAACAAGCTCTGATAAGGACTCAGCTATTTTAGCGGTTTCAATTTCTCAGTTTCTTTTGCTCTTTGCTGTTGAGGATAAATTGGAAACAGTTGCCAAGCTCTTGTTTAATGGCTTTGGGAGGTAAAGTGCAACCTGTCGTCTTTGAAACGTCCATGATGTTCTCACTCTACCACCTTAAAGTACATAAACACTACCAAATCGGAAGATTATCTCTCCAACACGGAAACACCGAACGCAGCATTAGTCCCGTGCCCTTACGATTCGTTTGTGTGTGTTCGGTTTATTGTTTGTTGCAGTGCGGTTTTTACGGTGACCGTGAAGCGGTGCATCACCCGTGCGCCACTACGACCGGTAGTTAAAATCTAACGCTCCCTGTCTCTGCACTCTCAACGGACCAATTACAGACAACGGTGATGTAAACAAGGAAGTCGCTAATTGTCTCTGAGCAGCGATACGATAGATCAAGCTCGCGATCCGGGAAGAAAGCAGCGCTTTGACTCCACAAAGGAGGAGAAGAGTCTTTTTGAGTTACCGACTCATTGTGTAATCGAAACGGATTCCCTTTGCCACCGTTTTTTTTTGTGTCACATTCACTGGCCGTTTGTCGTCAATGGAGGAAAGACACAAAAAGATTCTTCAGCGCAACAGGAGCAACCTCGTGAGAGACTTGGACCCATCCAACCTGTACGATGGCCTTCTGGA
The DNA here is from genome assembly GCA_001698575.1 of Mola mola. NCBI lineage: Eukaryota > Metazoa > Chordata > Actinopteri > Tetraodontiformes > Molidae > Mola > Mola mola. Next base: position 5,448,342 of record KV751326.1, read on the forward strand.
AAAAGGTGTTTTCACCCAAGACATGATCGATGAGATCAAGGTGAGGTAGCTTTGTGTAGCGAGTCTTTTGGAGTTCGTCTTCTACGGTAATTCCATCTAATTCTGCTCACACGCACACCTTGTTATTGTGCCTTCTTGTCAGAGCTCCGGGACTAGGCGAGACCAGGCCAGAGAGTTGGTCCGGGACCTGGAGACCCGCGGGAGTCAAGCGTTCCCGTTGTTTCTGGAGTGCCTTCAGGAGACAGGTCAACACAGGTTGGCAGAGCTCCTACAGAGCGGAGCTCCATCAGGTGGGCTTCGGCCTGCAGCACCCCCTCGGGCTGCTAGTCCTGTCATCCAGCCTCTCCCTCGCTGTAAGTGTGCCGCTCTGTGATTTGGCCACGCGTAACACTTTTGCCCCACTCTTGGTCTTTGTCGTAATTTTCTTTGTCCCCTGTCTCTTACAGCCTATTTGATGGATGTGGATAGGGAAATAAGGGATGTGCAGAGACCCCGTAACTCTCCCAGTCCATGTAAGCAAAGATGTTGGCAATAGTGTGGTGAGTTTGTTGATGCTTAAAACAAACGGATGTTTATTCCACAGCGCCTGAAAGGGAATACACAAGGCCGAGGCCACAAGGCAGGACTCGACGGGATAGTATTCAGGTGCGCACCATCATTTTTATCACGGAGTTCTCAACCAATGGCACGCAAGATGCTGTCTCCAACAGATATTCTTTTCATAGATGTATATATATTTATTTGTTTTTCTCAAAAATACTTTTCTGTTTGTGTACGTCAGAGCTACAAAATGGACGCCAGCCCATGTGGACATTGCCTCATCATAAATAATGTGGACTTTGAACCCCAGAGCGATCTGAAAAGTCGCAAAGGATCCAACATCGACTGCGACAACCTGGAGAGAAGATTCAAGGCGCTCAACTTTATTGTGGAGGTGAAGACAAACCTGAGGCAGAGGGTAAGAACCGTTTCTTCCTCTTTACTTTAGAGCGTGTGCTTGTAAAGCTGACAGTCTTCCCCGTGTTTCAGCAAATTAAACATGAGCTGTCAGCGTTGTCGAAGGTGGACCATTCACAGTATGACTGCTGCGTGGTCATCCTGCTCTCCCATGGGACTGAGGTAAGGCCTGCCGGATTTGTGACCACCTCTGTATATAAAAATGCTGTCGCACCTTTCCCTTTTCCCTTTCCTTACGCTCAGATCCAGATGACGTGTAAGGCCGAATGCGTGTTCGTATTTATGTTCCCAGGTGAGCCACAACCGCTTCCCCGGCGCCGTGTACGGTGTGGACGGACAGTATGTCCCAGTTCAGGTCATCACGAATTACCTGAACGGCCAGCATTGTCCAACTTTACAGGGCAAACCCAAACTGTTCTTCATCCAGGCCTGCGGAGGAGGTAGCTGACACAGGATATACTGTTGAGTAATAATACTAAACCTTACTCATAGATAAAGGGTGTAAAATCCATTTTAAATCCATGTTAAAGGTTATACTTGTCCATCTAAAAAAAATAGTAATTATATAATTACTAAGGATGTTATAATTAAGTAATTATAACATATAAAGTGAAATATTTCAAGCCTTTTTCTGTTTTCATTTTGATGATAATGGCTTATAGATAGATAAAATGTAGTGTTCTAATTCATTCCCCCGTGCCGGCTGCAGCCGGGGCCAGGAGTCTCATGTTTTCAGGGTGTCTTTACCTACGTATGTACGTGTGGATGCCCACAATTGTGAATATCTCATATCTCAATACTTAAAGGGATTTTCTTCAAATTTTGTACAAATGTCCACTCCGACTCAAGAATCAACTGAATTAATTTAGATGTTAGAGGTCAAAGGTCACTGCGCCAAGAGCCTGACCGATGTATTGGTTGGCCAATCACAGATATATCAGTATCGGCATATATGTGATCAATATAGGCAGATATAAAGAAAACAAAAAAAAATTAAACTTTTTGCTGATATGCACCCACTACTAATTTAATTCTTGTCCTCTCCCAAAATTTCTTCTCCTCCTTTTCCTATGATTATTCGCCCCAACTTATTTGGTTTTGTCAATATTCATGTTCTGTTTTGCCCAACTAAAAACTGACTTATCCAAGGATCAAATGACACTATTTTTTAACAGTCTGACCCTCATACAATAAATAAAGCTCTGTAAACCAAAGCTTATTGCAAAACATGCAGCTGAACCTTTGAATTATAAGATTTCTACAACACGCTGCCAAAAAAAACACCCCAGTCCTTATTCTGGATCCACCACTGTACTTCCACTGTCTGCTTTGTGTGCCTTGCGGAGGCACATAACTGCCAGGTGGTAATTTTTCTATTTTGAGATGTTTTTTCTTTTCCCTTTTTTTAATTTTCATTTAATGAGTTTAGAATTGTTTAAATGTTTTTAAACAACACTGGGGGAAAAAACAAAAAAAAGCATGATATTCTAATTTTTCAAGATGCATTTAAATGATGTGTATAAAAATGGTCGTATATGTGTTTTATGTGCTTGAGGTGAAAAAGACACCGGCTTTGAGGTGTCCCCTGGCGAGGTGGAGCCTTCCCTCGGTGGAACGTTCGACCAGACGGACGCCATTCAAATGTCATCCAGCAGCGACTCTCTGAGCACGTCGGACGAGCCGGACGCCAGAGCCACGCTGCCCATTCCGAGTGACATCCTGGTGTCCTACTCTACGTTCCCCGGTGTGTGTTGCGTTCATGCAGCTGCAGCATGTTTTGATTAATAACACAGTCTTTTATTAGCCAGGTATTGAGAGGCTTGGCGCACTGCATTCGTCTCCCTTACTTAAATCCACACACAGTTTCTCCCAGTTCACACAGTTTACTCCCTAACTGTGTGAATACAGGTTACGTTTCCTGGAGAGACACTGAGTCAGGCTCCTGGTACATCGAGACACTAAACCAAATTCTTGAGGAAAATGCTGACACCGATGACTTGGTCACAATGTTGATGATGGTGAGCAAAAGTAGCCGGGACTCTTTTGAATCTGCTAGACCATGTAACCCAAACGTACCGATAACAGGCTCTGATTATTTCCAGGTCAACAACGAAGTCTCCAGAAACTCTGCCAAAGGAATCTACAAGCAAATGCCTGGTTCCTTTAACTTCCTGCGCAAACTTCTCCACTTTCAGACCCGAGCATCGTCGCAAACATCAACATAACATTTTTCTGTGACACTTTCAGGGACTGACGGTATCTTTCAATGCCTTCAGTCATGGCTGTAGTGTTTTAGGATTAGGTCTTGGCAGAGTTGCAATTTGCCAAATGGTGATTGTAATTTTATCAACACAGTCTTGTTGTATTTTCTTAATGAACTTTTTGGGTATTAGTGTCATATTGGGAAAAAATTAACATGTGGTGCAGGTTTTTTTTTTTTTTGTTGTTTTGGAATATTGCTGTCAAGCTGTCTGTGGTCAATGGACAGTCAGTGTGAATTATGCTTTCTTTGATTTGATTGAGTCTGTTAAATATGCTATTTTTGTGAACAAAATGGGGTTTTTGTGGAGTTATTTTGTAAAAAAAATGATGATGTAAGCAAGGAATATCTTTCCATTTGTTATACAACAGTCAGTAAATGAAACATATCTTTTAAACATGTCCACCCACCCACGCATTAATCTAGTTTCACTTGCCTGTATACAGTATGTTTAAACATCCTGGTTTTGCTGTCACTAAATGACTTTTGTAGACCTCAGTAGATGGCGTGTGTGAGGCACAGACTACTCGACATCTTGTCCGACTGTGATTGTTGAATTTCCCACCATCTCCACCAGATGTTCACCACATGAGACACAATTTCATTTTATCACTTCCACCTAGGAACTTATGTTTTTGCTGGCTTTTGTTATTTTATTTGAGAACAAGTCACTTCAAAAAGTTACGGCAGGTGAAATTTTCATTAAAAAGGTGTATCCTCACCCATCCTACAGCCTACAGCTGATTAGATTTAGGTGGGCAAAGGTCGAAGTCGCTAAAAGGTGAAAAGTATATGTTTGGCCATAACGTCAGACAGAATTAACACAAAGAAGTGCTGCTGGTGTCATTTTGTTACTGACAGCACTGGCTACAAATAATTAACTTTGGTGCCTTCACAGCCAAAATTCAAGTTCACTGAAAGTCAAAAAGTTAATTTTTAGGACATAACTCCTGAATGATGAGACATACAGCGGTCTAACTGGTGTCATCTGGAACTGGCTACAGATGATTAACCATTGGCTTTTCTAATCCCAGGGTCCATCACACAGCTGGAATCAGCTGGCTCTGAGGTTCGTGTCACATATTAGGTGGCACCAACATCATGCTATTTTTTGCACTTCATGACCTCGACCTAAAAAAAAAACAACCAAATTTGGCAATGGCCAAAACAAAAAAAAACTACTACCTCAGTCTGGTTGAAAGTTGAAATATGAGCAGGTCTACTGACATGTAGAAGTGGCCTTTTGAGTCTTTTATTGTCAGCTACCAGTTCCCCCGAACAACTAATTTGTCATTTGTCATTTCCATAAAAATAGTTTTTTACATGTCCTGTATTAAATAAAATGTGGCTTTTAATGTGTTTTTGTAAGCCATGCAGCATGGCTGTAAGGATGGCAGTGTAGATCTGTCCATCCACTGCTTTAAGTGGCTTAAAATCTGTTACAGGGATTGTCATTAATTGTTCTTTATTGTTCATTATTGTTCATTTTTTCATGGTTCCTAGAAAATGATGCTGATACTCATAACCCTCTGTGATTGTCATTTGTGGTTTTTGGTAAAATTCCTCAACAAGTCTTAATAAGTTCATGAAATGTGGTGCAGATATCCAGGGATGGGTCAAGCCTAATGCCTTATATGAGCTCTTGACTTTTCCACTGGAGCCCTCATCGGGTCAAATTTTATATAATGTCTGTGCTATTTAGCAAAGGTTGAATGTTATTGTGATGAATAATGATGGTGGCTGTCGTAAACACTGTATTTGCTAAACATTAACTTGTTAGAATTCCGTTCAAAGCGGCTGTGTGTTGTGTACATGACTCAATTTCTCTGTCTCTTTAAGCATGTATAACCTTAATATTTTTACGAGCATCGTACACATTCAGCACATCCTTATGTGCATTACCTCTCCATAACTGGTTGCCATTAAACATATGCAATTGTTACATCACTGTACATGCTGCCAATATTACAGTTCTCTAAGGATCTGCTTCTTGTTCAAGAACCTTTTCTAGCTCTTCCGTATAAGGTTGAAACTGAAAGCAAAAAATTGAGTTCTTAAAGTCATACTTTGTGGGACTATTCGTGCTTTGAAGAGCCTTTTGTATATTAAAGTACATACTGAATGTAACTAATAGCTACTGCGCCTATGCCTATTAATACCTGTACGTCAATCCAGTACGTAGCCTTCACGTGACCTACGTGTAGGCATGAATGAATTTTCTACAAAATATTAGCTGTAGTGGAAATTTACCACTGTGCGAGCTACTGCCTATTTACAGGCTCTGACAAGAGCAGCACATTTTGCATCATCATGATGGGTTCAGTTGAGCAACACTTTGAAGTTTATTAATGTCTGTATGTTAGTAGATTTGTCTGTGAGCAAGATTACACAAAAACTACTTGGCTGAATCTGATGAAAATCCTAAACAGCTGATTAGATTTAGGTCAAAGTCACTCAGTGGTCAAAAAGCATGTTTTTGACCATAACTCCCGAAAGAATAGACATAAAGGTGTCCAACTGGTGTCTGGTGCACTGGCTATGCATGTTTAACATTGGGGCTTTCAAGGTCACAGTTCAAAAACTTTTTTTTTTTTTTTTTTTAGTGATTTCCTCTGAATTAATTCACATAGAGATATCCAACTGCTGTCATCTGGCACTGGCTACAGGTGATTGACAGATGATAACTTTTTTGAGCTTTTAAGTTCTAAAGTCAAGGGTCACATTTTGTTTGACATATCTCCAGAAAGGATTGACATGGAGAGGTCTAACTGGTGTCATTTTGTAAATAATATCAGGGTTCATCACATAGCCAGAGCCAGCTTGCCTTGCAGCTCATGTGTCACACAATAGGTGGTGCCAAGATGTACCCTTTTTTTTTTTTTGCACTAAATGATCTTGGCCTATAAATCTCACTTAGAAATGAAGAAAACTAACACTGCCACCACAGTCTGATAGAAAGCTAAAATCTTGGGAAAAACAAACAAACAATTTGACTTTGTCTTTATTGCTGGGGAGCACATATTTTAGGGAATTTAACTGCATTGATTGGGGTTTGCACTATGTGAGTGCTTTCTAGTTTTGTACTGTTTTGTAATTTCTTTTCACCGTTAACTATGAAGAAATATTTTCATAATTTCATGTGCTGGTCTGTCTTCGACCGTTTTATGGACTGTCATTTTATACTCATTTCAGGAACATTACCTAGCTGAATAGCAGCAGCAGTGGAAATCAAGGCTTACAGAACAGACTCACCTAGAGCCAGGATACCATGCTCTGGTTAAGCACCACACTTTACGAGTGTATGCAGGCCCATGATAAAACAGATAGTAAACAGGTTTTATTATTTTATTGTTATTAAAATGGTTTCAGGGTACAGTGTGTTGTTTATGCTTGGATAACAGTCTGATATGCTACTGGCGCGGGCAGCAAACTCTCTGCTTAAAATATCGGTCTTTGCTTGCAGGCATTCCTACGGTGACAGTTACCACCTGTGAAGGCAATTATGTCCATCATCTGAGCTGTGGTATGACTGTTTCTTAAACTTTTTATGCAGACACTCGTTTGTGGTATTGCAGAGGTTTTATTGGTACCATCTTGATCAGTGTCAAGGACTAAATGAAATATTTCATTTATGTATTTTGTGTTCCAAGTAAAGAATTTGTCCTTTTTGTTGTAATCTTTCCACCATTTCTGTGTAACAGACACTGGAGTGATCAATGTTCAGAAGCACATGGACTCTTAGGCTGGAATTATAAGAGAAACAAAGAAAGAAAGAAGGAAAAAACTCCAAAGTTGATGCAGCAAGTTTTGAGTATTAAAGAAGTTATTATCACACAGATTACAATATGTCATTTAACAGTGAGTGAGGTCACTCCAGCAAAAGGGCTTCTACAGGGAACCTACGGGTGCCCACAGAATCAGTTTTAATTTCGATAGTAAGGTGAAAGGTCAAAGGAACCCTTTTGAAAATGGCCATGCCAGGTATTACCTTGTGAAAATGTACTGCCGGGGTGGCCGCTCCAGTCCACCTCACTGACAGGGTGGCTGGCACACATGAATACACTAACTCCTACCGACAGTAATGACAGCCATGGATCACTACCCAGCAATCTTGGCATTGATAAATGAGCCAAAAAGAATAGTCAGCTTTTACAATTACTTCAGGTTATATTGTTTATTTATTTATTTTTATCATTGTTAATGTAAAGTTAATCTATGTGGGGGTTTTTGGGGATTTTTTGGCAGACCCTGAGATGGATCAAGAGTAGACATACTGAAGTCAATCAGCCAATCCGATCAAAATAGATATTCAATACATTTTCAATTTATTATTCAATAAAATGCAATAAATCAGCAGAATGTGTCTTGTCAGTTCCTGATTACATTTTTAATTGTTTGCTAAGGTGGTAAATAGATAATATGGTAAATAATATGAATATAAACAGTGATATCTAATTCTGTTTTGTGTCAACACACCCATCTCAGTTTGGACAAAAGTTTCGACATGGAGTTTCCCAGGAAGTTTACAGAGAAAATAACTACTCATAACAACTTATCAGCTTTCGAGAAAACCAGTTTATCTTCAAAGATGTTCCATGAAAAGTGAGTCACTGTTTAGTATATAAACTGTAAATGAAAAAAAATAAGATTACAAGTACTGAATCCCATTTAAACTTCACTGCCTTTTAAGCTTTGAGCCTGGTCATGAGCTTTTTTTTGTATTTTTGTATTTTTGTAATGTATTTTTCCCATAGATACATGTTTTTAAAAAAGGTTAGATTTTAAAAATTGGCTACCACTAAAAACAGAATTAGCAAAACTAGCGAATTCTGCCCAGGGACTCTTGATATATAGCAATTTTCACAAAAATCACCTGATATGACCTTAATCTTTGACCTTTCAAGGTCAAATTTATTGGGGGATTAAATCTTGACACTACATATTTGATGTAAATAAGCAAATTGATTGAGTTTTGGCCGACATACAGTGGGACTGTTTGAAACTTTGCCAAGTGTGAACAAATGGGACTTAAGTGAATTTTTATCGATCTTGTGGGCTGCTAACAGACAAACAGAAAACGACACATGTTGTCCCAACATTGTCTAGCTTCGTCAAGCTAATTGGTCCATAGTGCAGTAGTTTTCAAAAAAAGATGTATTTTGAGAAATTTTTGACCCCTAAAGTTTGGGAAATATAGGCTTTAAATTTGAAGATACTGGAATTCTTAAAGAAAGTAACAGATGACAAAGTCGGGGGCCCTCCTTCACACTCCGACAGGGAGGCGAACAAGTCAGGACTGGTGATCGTGAAGAGACAAACGAGTCTATTCTGTTGTCAGGCTGCAAATCTCTGAACAGGATGACTGATCAACAAATAAATATAGCGCTATGTGAACGCCCTTCTCCTGCTTTCACAACGCTGTCCATCAGTCAACTTTAACTTTTGCACGTCTCACGACGAGCTGTAACATGAGTCTCAAACAAGAGAAATCTTTTCTTTTCCTTTTTCTCATTGTGATGCGCCCAGCTGACAGTAAGCCACTGTTCTCTTTTTCATCAGTGTCGCACCATCCAGAGAACGTAGCTTTGAATCTGTGCTTACAGGTTGCAAAACTGATTGTGAGTCAACTATGTGAGGTACAGGATATTGTTTTAGGGTTGATGCAGCAGAATAAATACAAGTGTGACTCTTTCAGACATCAGCCTCACTGTTCACCCGTCAGCCATGCTCCGCTTCAGCCTCAGCACCAAGCTAACTGGTGATAAAGTGGATTTATTCAACATTATGATTTCACTTTGTTCCAACTGACATCATCATTGAGCTAAACGTTTTGGCAACGCTTTTTGTGTGATGGAATGAGTCAGAGGCACCAGCAAATTTTATGAATACACATGCAGTTCTCGGACACATAAGTGTGGCGTCAGCGTGGAAAGATGCTGCATTTCATCTTTTCAATAATCACAGCCATTTACCTGCTCATTACCTGCTCGTGACACATTTTCCAGGGGCACAGACTGTTTAAATTTCACAATTTGACATCAAAACAAATTCAGGAACAGTTAATATCACAGCACACAGTCAGTTTCAGTTTCTATGGTTGAAATCAGATGAGAGGACCCTGATTATCCTGCAGTTCAGAAACTACGGCTGGAAATGTTGAATTAAGAGTTTCACAGTGTGCAACCATTGTTCTCGTTGTTGTTCAACCATTGTTGTCTTCGTCTCCAGTGCTGGCAGAAACATGTTTACTCATGACAGCAAGTAAACAATGAATTACATGTACAGTATTTGTATTTATCTTCTACGTTCAGTGTGCGGCTTTAACAAACTGGAACTTAAAATGTCACGACTGTCATTTCAGCTGCTTCCGCAGAGAGAGCCATCACCTGCGCTTCCAGCCGTGACGTCCAGCGCCTGAGCTGTGTTATGACTGACCATCTGGTATCCTCAATGAGGGGGTCACTTAACGTCTCATGGCATTAATTACCTGTCTCCACCTGTGCTGAGGCGTTAAGATATTTGGAGGCTTACAGATGCACAATTTTTGGCCTGCATTTTAAAAGGTGGCCGACGAATGAAGCAGCATGCAGCGCCATGTCACCTCAGTGGGTATAATAATTTCATCCTTGCTGCCTTTAAGCCTGCGGGTAAAGTCCCCATTTAGGGATGAAAAGCTGCAGTTTTGACTCTGCATGGCACATGATTAAGCATCCATGTGTGTGAACATGTTGGACAACCAGAAAAAAAATTAGAGAGCAAACCATGTAAAGGAAGCTCAAGTGTCACATGGACTGTAGTGTGAAGAATAACTTTTACACCCATGTGTCCACTCAGACAGTAGAAGTTTTATCCTTGTTCCACAATAGCTCCCTTGGCGTGCAACAGATGCTGGAGTGATCAGTGTGCAGGCAGCGCTGTACGGACGTGCAGACAAGGAGACCTGCAGTGAAGGCAGACATCCAAGTCAGCTCGGAAACACAGAGTGCTCTCTGGACGGCACAGTGGACCTCGTCAGGCAAAGGTACACATCGCCTATTTAATGACAGAAACAAAAACAAAACATGAACTGGCTCAGATTACTGAAGTTTCACCGCACTGAACGCCGCTGGCTCATCACTCGTTCACACCTCTGCCGTGAGCAAGATGTGAGCGATGCAGCGCACTCTCAGTTTGTACTGGTGTCTGTCTGGTGGGGGGACAGATTTTGGACAGTGAGGACAGGGCGAGCATCACATGACAGCACGCTGCATGACGCATAACTTTTCATTTTCCATTACTGGCCAACAGATATTTATTTGGATAGTGCACGACAACAGCAACATGAGCAATAAAAAGTCTAAACTATGACTAAGTCGCTCTCTATAATGGCTGAGTAGTCACGTGCTGTAACGAGCCACCGCGGTCAAGCAATGGCTCCATATGCAAACGATTACTTTGGAAGAGAGTACACAGTATATTATTGCAAGTAGGAAATACACAATGACATACTATATATGGTATTGTCACATACTAAAGTCTGTGCATCACACCTTTCAATGAAATTCATAGAGAAGAATAAATACAGTCCCAATGGTCCAAGTATGTCAGTATTCTAGTGCTTTTTGCCAAAAACATGCTCTTAATGTTTTTTTCCTCAAGGTGTGTGAACTAAACGTAAATTTTGTTCATACCTCTAATCCCTGCACGCACATGTACAAGTACCTGGACACCAACTATACCTGCGTACCAGCAAGTCTGTCACGAAGCCAACAGCGACACAGAGCTCAGGGATTTTACAGTCTGATTCTTTTTTAACGGCATTCGTTTGTGCTTCTTTCACAGTTCATCTTGTTACATGTGAGGACTCTTCGGCATTAATAGCAGATTGTGATTCCGTTTTCACTGGGTCTGAATGCTTTGTGCCAATTTTTCAGACCACATGCTCTTACAAACGCCCTGCCTCTCATCGCTGGCAGGTAGTTACACACTTTTTGCATTTAAATATAAGGAATATTTAAGTTGGTAATGTGAGTGGGAATTAGATCCCAAAGTCAGTAAGATACAAACAAATCAGATGTGAAAAGACTGACGTCCATTTTTACCTTCTTTAAATAACTTTCTGTTCCTGTTTCATTAAAGCCTGCGTTTACTCATGTTGCAGTGTTTCCGCAGCTGTAACGGGAAAAACAGCTGCACAATCAGAGTGGGCAACACCATGTTTGGAGACCCCTGTAGGGGCACTTACAAGTAGCTGGAGTTGGCTTACGTGTGTAAACGTAAGAAACTGTCAGCGCCATTCTGCTAAAACAGCCAAGTGCTGTAAAAAAAAAAAAGCAAGAAAGAAATCTTACAGTGATGGCACAAAAAGCCACCCTGCTTAACATATTAACTGAATATTTTCTGTTCTTTTGCAGATCCTGGGATCTCTCCAGATCAGTCCCTCCCTGCACACTGAAATTACAGCGTCCTCGCGATAAACACACATTCAGCAAAATTAATCTGTTATTTTGAGAAATGTGAAAAGTTAAGAAAAAAAAAAAAGACTCACATTCCAGATACACCAATATATTACAGTGTATATAGTACACGTATCGTCCCCCCCCATCCCAAATAACAGATAACGTGTTTTTGTCAGGCTAACATACATTTTGGACCCACTTGAAAGAAAATGAATGCAAACAGGAGTCAATTTAATGAAATGTAATCCAGATATTATTTGTTTCTGCTTTAAAGGAAAAAAATTCCACTTGAAGTTAATAAGAAGTCATAAAAATCCACCAATACTACAGATAGGTAACTGGATAAGCAACCAAACCAATACAGAGTCAGTCACTGCGAGTTAATTAACAAAATTAATTTGACTATCAGTTAGTAAACGGTACAAAAATAAGGATATTTTGATTATCTGCCATGTTGATCATACTTTCAGAAAGCCAGAAGATTATTATAGATAAGTGTTATTACATTTGATTCAAGATGCTGCAAATCAAACAATAAATGACCAAAAATAACTAATGCATGTTGTCGGCACTTCTCCTCATTGTTCCACAGTATCAACCTGTTCAAATGACTTCATGTAACATGTGAGTGAGTGTAAACACCAGAGACTATCTGCAGCACGACTACCAAATAACAGTGATGTTGCTGACGTCACTGGAGAGGTCGGTCTTCGATGGGTAGACAACCTTCAGGTTCCCGTCCTGGTCGACTGTTCGGACCTGCTGGACGATCAGCTCGCTGGAGATCTCACGGCCGGCAGCTCGCGGGCTGCTCTCTTCCCCGTCCGACCCCTGTTCTTCCTGGTGCTCTGCCGTGAACTTGTTCAACTCTGCCATTTTCTGTGTGTGAGAAACGAGGAAATGCACATTTTCGATTTGTCGTTGCCTTTACAAGAGAACATAAAACTGGCAGGAAAAAAACCCCACTAAATTCAGAAAAAAAAATGACCTTCTGCTTTTATTTTTAGATTTTTAGAGCGTTTCAGTCTAAAATAAACTCAAAACCCAAAAATAGGGCAAAAGAGGGAGGCAGGGGACAGAAAATGCGTTCTAAATCCACACTTTGAACTCACTGCTGTATCCTACACAGCTAGGACTACACCCTTATTATCAGTGTATACTGTGTTAGCCACCAGAAAGGAAGAACTTTTTCAAGAACAGTGATACAATGCAAACAAAATGGCACATTGAGAGGGTAAAATATTTTTCACAAGATTTAAAACTCACACTTTTGGTTTCCAAGATGTTACTCAACATCACCACTATAATTAGTTTTATAGCTGTGAACAGCTCCTCCATTTCCTTTGTGTATTACATTGTGGGAGAACAATGTGCACCAATAAAGAGACTGTTTAGTTCTTTTTCAGGTCTCCAGTATGAATGAATTGGCAGCAGAGTTTGGATTTGGGAGAGTTTTTGTAGTAATTCTATTGAAAACTCAGTTGGAGTGAACAATATTGTTCGAGTATATTCTGCACACTTTGACAAACAACGTTGCCTGCGGTGGGTTTCATCTGCTCCACCACAAACACCGAGATGTCCCATCAACTACTGGAGACACTTTCATGAAGGCAGCTGTAGAAATTCATGATGGGAGCAAGTTGTAATTAACTTCACCTATTCTTTAAAAATAGCAGCAGAAGAAACTTACTACAATCAGAGCGTCCATAACATCCTTACAGGTCTGCAGGCTGGTTGCACTCGTCACTTCCAAGAACAGCTCTTTTGTCGTCTTCTTGATCTGTAAAGTACAATCAGCTGATTGTGTGCATGTGTTTGTTACCTTGATATAAGAAGAAGACAAGCTGCGTTTTCTTCTCTGGTAACATCAACTCCGGCAAACGACAGCATTTAATATCATGAAATACTTTGTGGGGGCAAACAATTAATACCAATAAGAAAGTAAGACATACACACCTTGGTTTTCTCACTGTTGGTGATAGGTGGAAATGAGATCACATGTCCCTCTGCGTCCACTAAGCAGGGATAGAGTGCCTTTCCCTGCAGAATCTGCAGGTATCTGTATAAACAATCAAGAGGGGCAACATTGGAAAAAGGGTTTAAGAAGGTATAAGTACTGCAGATGTAGAGCAGGTGATAATCTTCAAGATGATTATTTAAAAAAAAACAATGTATCGTGTCAAGTATAAGTATCAGCTATTTAAATATGCAATTAATAAAGATCAAAATCTGTAAATCTTTCTGCATTCCCTTCTTATTACACTCTAATTACAGCTGTGCAGACACTGCGGGCTTCAAGCAATGCCTTCAAATTTGTTCAAGGTAAAAACAGTGCTGTTAGTTACACCCTGCAATAAGGGCACATTGACTGACATTAGTTAATGTAGTAATAAGCGTTTAATAACAATTAATGTGTCATCTATGCTCTTATTAACAGTCCTCATAGTTTCTAACCATACTATTAACATAAGTTAACGCAGTAACGCACACTGAGTAACAGTTAGTTAATATTTAAAAAGCATTTATTAACCTGAATTAATATTTATTGATGCTCTGTGTGACACGTATCATCAAGTGACACCTCCTTACTGCGCACAGAATAAGCATGACAGCTGCAATAAATCACTTAATAACTAAATCAACCATTTATTAACACTCTTTGTGACCCTAATTGTAAAGTTGAAAGGGTTGTCTCCCTTTGATAGCACAGCTTTAAACTACTAAATAATGTATGAATTATTACCTTGGCATGAAGACCGTTAATGATTTTTCAGCACATAAATGAACTCTTAGGAAATGCTTATTACTGCATCAACTAATATTAGCTGATATACTGTAAAGTGTTACCTTGTTTAAGGCCTGAGATTGTATTAAATCCAATGCAGTTGCCCTCATGTGATCAAAGATGTCAGTAACATAACACTTTGAATCTCAGCGTTTGCATCTTCCAAAGGAGCGTTTGAAAAGGGGGGGGTTCCCAAGCAAGAAGTGCAATTATTTACTTTCACTAAATCTGTTCATCCTTAACACAATGGCGTTGTTTTAATTTTCAGGATCATAGCTGATACAGTCACAGTATTTTAATATTTTGAGATTGTTTTCAGCTTTAAGCTAAATTGCGAAAAATAAATTACTGAAATGTTTGAAACGCTTACGTTTATGTGCAGTAAGCCAGAATGTATAAAAAGTTCAAGATATTCTATTTTCCCTTTTAGATGCACTAGTAATGTGTGACCGTTTTGGTCATGGGTTCTATATAATTTCTGCATAAAACATGTAAAATACTTCAGATTGAGGACCCTGTGAACAAATCCTGCCCAATGGGTCTCTGAAATGAGGGAAATGCTGTAGTTTGACAACTCCCGAGAGCCTCTCGAAGCTCGTCCTCTGCTCGTCTCCAGTCATTCGTTGCACTCACTTGTGGAGGCCAGTGACATTCTGCCTCTTCTTTTGCTTCCTCAGCTCGTCAGCCTCCAGCTGAAGGTGTCTCATCAGCTCGACGGCAGTCATCTCCTTCCTACCGAGTGGCACAATCTAACAAACAGCATCCACTCACGTGAAAATCAGTCGAACGTTCAGCGATAGGTTGGAACACAGAGCAATTGAAGCGGGAAGGTGACACGAGCACAGACTTTTTCTGCGCGCCAAAAAGACTCAAATTATTTTAAAGTCTATTCATTTGATTACAGTTAATTCTGGCTGCCAATGATTCAAATCTGAACACAATGACCCAATCGGTCTAAATGATCACACCTTCAGCTCGGTGGGCGGTCTGACGTCATAAACCAGGGGCGCTTTGATGAGCTCCAGATCATGAGTTGCAATGGTTGCAGTGGTCCTTCTACCGCACAAGTCATCGTGAAGCTTCGTCTGGAAAACCACACAAGTTGGTCTGTCTTGTTGACTACAGTGCAAACTTTTCATCGTGCTGCAACAAAATGAAGCAATGATCAACGCTCAAGCTTACCTGAGCCACCAAGAAGCGTTTGAGGGCATTCCCATGCTTCAGGTGCATGCCTCGGAGCACGCAGCACACCAGGTAGGGTCGCACATCTTTCAGTTCTGCACTCACTTTCACTGTGAGCGCCGTGGGAGCGTCTGAAACGTGGAGCACCCTCACGATCGTCTTGTTCAGCTCCTCCACCTCGTCCTGCTCGGCCTCCAGCTCCTCCTTCTTTCTCCTCTGATGCTGCCTTTTCACCCTGTCTGCACCGCGACCCCCGTCCGGGTCGCCCCCGTCCTCGCCCTGTCTCCCTCTTCCTCTTCCTCGGAGGTAGTCGAGGATGGACTTGGTCCGGCAGCCGTTGACCATCTTCTCCAGACGCTTGTCGCTCAACTTGTTGCCTTTGAAGTTGATGTCCTTCAGCTTGGAGCAGTCGCTCAGTTCGAAGGGGATCTCGCTCAGCTTGTTGTTGGAGAGATCCAGCACCTGGGAGGACGTGCACGACACAGAGAAAAAAAATACAAGACAAAAACAAATGCATGAGCTGAGTCCATCAGTCTAGAGGTAGAAACACCATCAACTACTAATTTTAAGCAGTATGCCAAGTGTGAAAACAGCAACACACGAGCATGTATTTCATTAAAGCTGGCTGCATGGATGTTACCAGCCAAACCCTGTTTAAAAAAACCTGAACTTTTTGCAATCTTGCCAGCAATAGTTTAAGACATACACCAAAAGTTGTGACACCACTCAAGAGTTATTTCTTCCTCGTGCGTAAGAAAGTTCAAAATACTGTTGCCACAACTCAAACATTTGCAATCAACTCGGGTGTGCGTTTCGTTAGCAGGTGTGGGAATGAAGTTGTGCCAACCTTCAGGGCCGCCAGCTTGTGAATCTCTCCAGTCAGCCGCTCGATGCGGTTGTCAGCGGCGACCAGCGTGCTGAGGAGATCCAGGCGCTCGGAGCAGAAATCTGCCGGGAGCCCGCTGATATGATTCTTGGAGATGTTGATGGTGGAGAGCTTGGTGCACTGGCTCAGTCCCTCCGGTAGGACCTCCAGACTGTTACAGCTCACGTTGAGGGTGTTTAGCTCCTTTAAAAGAGTGATTCCCTCTGGTAGCACCTTGAGATTGTTGACCGAAAGGTCCAGGACCTTTAGGGACTTGAGGCTGTCGACCACGTTCGGGATGGAGGCGAGCTTGTTCCTGCACAGGATGAGGCTCTGGAGGTTGGTCAGCTGTTGGATGTCCTCGTGGATCTCTGTCAGACTTGGGCACTGGCTTACCTCCAGATAATTCAGTAGTGTGAGGGAGTAGATCGCAGAGGCGAGGCCCCCATTGGACGCAATTCTCTTGTCCACAGCTGGACCCTGTAAAACCAGTTCATGTCTCTTCCCCGCCGCCGCTTTCTCTATTTCTGGCCATTTCTGCGTGTCATCCATGCCGCCTGGAATTAGTCGTCAATGCAGCCCAGCCAATAAAGTACACGACTTCCGCTTGAATATTTCAAAATAAGTGGTCAAATTCTTGACGTTCGTTCTTGGATTGACTATGCACGTTCCTGATTCAAAACAGTACAATGAAAATATAGCCTAAACAACTTGGAAGGATGACTATCGCTTTGGAAACAAGGCCTTGGCATCTATTGCTGGATTGTGGCATATTCTTCAGTAAAACAAATACGATTTAATAATCCGTACATGGGAGAGAGGGAGGATCCCAGTTTACAGCTCCAGGGAAACGGGAATAAAAGACAGGGACAACGTACACCACAGACCTTTAATGTGTCGAACCGTGTCGATTTATTACAATATTGTATACAGTAATTTGAGGTTTCGGCTATATGCAATGCCTTTATTTTGCAGGTCATATTTGACTTCCTGTAATAAGCATGGCGGGCCTCCCTCTGCACCACCCGGAGCAGGAAGAAGTCGTGAAAACGCAACCAAAAATGTTTTGTTTGTTTCGGTGGTCTTTGGCGGTCTGTCCGGTGTCTTAACATTTAGGCAGAAGCAAAACACACACGTTAAAACTGGCCTTGACAAATAACAGGTAATGTGGGGGGAAAAAATAGTAGATGCACGAGTGTAACACTACGTTGCCCACAATCCACTGCGACTGACGACACTACCGCGACTGCGCATGTCCGCGCTGGTAGTTGTCATCGGTGGTTATGGAGATATGGTTGGACTGCGAGCTGTCAACATTGTGATGTTCGCGGTAAGACATTTTTGAAATCTGCGTAAGAAAACTTCGGTGTATTTAAAATTGTGTTCCAGCAAAATGTAACGCTCGGTCGTAACGAACGAGCACATTTCTTACGGATTTTAAACGGCAAAAGTCCCTTTAGAGTGCAGCTAACGTTAGCAAAAGAAAAAAAAAAAACAGCAGCTATGGCTGATTCTAAGAGTTGGTTAATACCCTCTTGCCCGACATGTGCGAGTCAGCAAGAGGGATATTTCAGGCCCAGCAGCCCGCCTGATAGTAATCAAGGTATCTTATTTTTCATGAAGAGAACCATACGCCAAATCCCCGACTTTTAAATATTTGACCACAAGTTAAACCTTCAACAAATCTTACAGCCACTGACGCACACCTCTTAGACATAAACGATAAATAAAATGTAATTTTAAAAAGGGTTTTTTCTAGATTTGTTCCCTCTTGGATTTAGTTATTGCAGTCTAATGTCTGACAACTATATCGGGCACCATCTGGCCAAAACTAGTGCAATAACATTCAACAGTTTTGATTGTATCAATAAATGTTCAATACATCCTCTATGTGCAAATTGTTTAGATTGACAAAGTGCTGTGACAGACCTCTCGAATTTTCTTCAACTAGTTGGTTACATTTTTCAGTATTAATCCTGATAAAATACTGAAGGCACCAAACGTTTTGCATTAATTTATGTTGCAAAATGTACACATTTGCTTCTTCATAAAAGCCATAGTTCTTAAATGTTGAACAAGAGTACCAATAGAAGAACACTGTCTCAATAAATTGGTCTTTCATAAAGACAAAATATAGATCTGGTGCTATTTGATCAGAGAATTTTTAATCAGGAATAAAAAACTGATCAGATATTAAATGAGAGTTTTTAGTCTGAAATTTGTCACTCATTGTCAGTTTAATGGAAGATGCAGATGTTGACTGTCCAGGCTTGTAACAAAAAAAAAAATGTGTAGGATTTGCACATGACATCCTCTTTTTACCTTCATTACTGTCAGTGATTAATTTTCCTTCAGCACATTTAAACATCAAATATCAGAAAAATACATCTGTTGGTTTGTTTCGTCAGCATCCATCAGAGGGATGCCCAGAAAGATTGGCTTCATTATAGTCAACTCGTCAAGTCATGAGGACGACTCCAGTGCCGGCGAGCTCATGGTCCATGCACCCACAGTCAATGGCTGGCGATCCAGCAGGTACATTAACACAGATTTTTTTTTTTTTCCCCCCTCCAACATGCCACCTTAATTCAGGATAACTTAATGTCCTCCTAATATGAAAGAGTAATAAAAAAAAAATTCTTAAAACAGTTCTTCTTAAACTCATCATTGTCTGAACAAAATATTCCGCAGGCTGTGCTCCTACCCTCAGCACATCACCCTCAAGCTGGTGGAGAGAAGTAGGGTGAGGAAGCTGCAGCTCCTGGCCCACCAGTACCTGATCCCTAACAAGGTGGAGTTCCATGTTGGAGACAGCCTTCCTGAAACTAGCACCCCAGAGTTCCCCGGGCAGCTCCGCAGGCTTGGGTGAGACTGCAGACTCAACTTACACACTTTTTTGTAACTGCATAAAAATGTTTGGCTCAAGTGATCTAATGACAAATACTGTCAGCAGCCTTTTTATAGCAAGATTAGTGTCATTAGATGTCAGACATCTGATGATGACGCTCTTAAGGCTTTGTTCCTCCATTCACATATAGCAGTGCATTTGTGTGCGTCTGTACTCCATCCACAGGTATGTTTCCTTGTCGGACAATGAGAGGACAGGCTTCAGGGCGCGGGAGCTGAAATCTGTCCATGTGGATGCCATCGGAACGTACCTCAGAATAACCTTCCATAGGAACCACGTCAACTGTTACAATCACTACAATCAGGTACTCCGTTTGACAACACTGTTCATTTCCTGGAACTGTTGTCTGGTACAAAGGGATAATACAAAATGTTTGCAACATTAGATCAGAGTTTGATGACAGAGTGAATACTTGTCAGTACGGGTATCGGAATTCTTCAAACACACGATTTGATTTAAGTTTAAATTATAGGTTCATGATTCGAATCACTTTTAATTCTAATTTTTTTTTTTTAAACACTGATAGCTACACCACGATTAAAAAACTCTTCATTTTTAAAGATCAATAGATTATTTTTTTTGTTGCCCTGACATTACCGGATAAGCGGCAGAAAACGAATATTATAAAACGATATTTTAAAATGTTAGAATTTTTGACCTGCTGATCGTAAAAACAAAGTAAAGGGTCATTAGATGCCAGCAAACATTGTAAGTCTGGCTTTTGTTTATCAAAATTCATAACAGAGAAAAAGAATTGTGGGAGCTTTTGATACAGATATTTGAAATAAAATGTGCAGTTCAGTTAATTTTCCATTTGGAATTTAAACAGTGAATTTCAATGAAATTGGTTAGTAGGATCAAATTGTTTGTCACGTTCAGTCTTTTCATTTGAGTTGTTGCTAATAACAATATGGAATATCATCAATCTCATCTTTTAAACTGCAGTAAAATCATTCCTCTAATAACCACCTGGCGCTCATCCGTTTATTACATGCACAGACTTTCTAATTTCCTCTAGCAGTAGTTTTTCATTCAGCCACCTCACCAACATCTGTTTATGATTTCAGGTTGCTTTGGTTGCCATTAATGTTCTGGGAGACTCTCTGGATGGCAGTGTTTTTAGCACGACTGTAAGTCAGCACTCTCCTTCACCTGCCACCCATCACTGAACTTACGCCTGGACAGCAGTAGGGGGTGCTGTTGTGCCTTGATTGTATGAGACATGCCTCTGTTATTGGTCACTCTAAGAAGGGTTGACTGGTACTTCCTCATTCATCCATGATAGATTGATTTGGTAAAATGGGAAATAGGTCCTTTACAAATGCAACCTTAAGGGCTCTTCATATGTCCGTCATATGTATATATTAATTCATGGGCATTATTAGTTCTTACAAATACTGATTCACGTTAATTAATTACATTATTAATTTTAGGTAGTTTTTGATAGCGTTGATGTATTTTATAATTAAGTGAGGAAAATATGTTGGATTGTGTAGATGATAAAAATATTGCAGTTTTACGTACCTGAATATCTGTTAAAGACACTGCACGCGCGTTTACATGGTTGGTGTGTGTGTGTGCGTATGTGTCAGGAATGTAGTAATGAGACACAGAAGGAGGGCAGTATGTAATCACACAGCAGGCCTTTAGTTAGCCTGTGTAATCAGATAGTCCTGTGGATGGACAGGCCCTGGAGAAGACAGCACCCTAAAGACACAGAGACATGGAAAGACACACGCTCACACAGATTGCAGCGAACAGGCTGTGCATTGTCGCTCCACTAATCCGACTCTGAGCACTTCCGCTACAGAGGTGACGTTTCCTAGAGGGTCGGCTTGATCTTGTTCTATATGTGGGAGTTGTGTTTGTCTGTGGTGCGGTCACAGGGGAAAAAAGCGTATTGAAGTGCTGGTTCATCCAAACTATGTAGAGAAGAACATCTCTCTTACTGCTAGAGGTATCAAGCCCTGACAATTGTTCTGGTTTTATTTGTCCAGGTGTTGAAGTGTCTGTCTCTGAAGTTTCTGGCTCCACTTCAACGCAGAGCAGGAGAGTGGAATTTGTTCCTGGTGCTCACAGCATTGAACAAGTGTTGTGGAAGCAGAAGGGTTTTCACTGCCAAAAGGATGCTGAAGCTGCTTTTATGGCCTCATTAGCTCCTTTTCACATTAGAGATATTCTCCCTGGAGGTCAAATATCTTTTATTTCTGTCGTTGTTCTCCTTCTACAATGCCCATCTCTAGTTCAAGTGGTTTGTTTTGTGGTATGACAGTGAAGCAGATAAATGGAATTCAGCCACCGCTCATTTTAATTACTATTGTGATCCATCAAAACGTGTTTCTTGTGCCTCTCACCTGCTCTTGATTAACAAGAGGCAAAAACTGGATAAATGAAACTACACATTTTTAGCTCTCACTAGTAAGACTTCTTTTTTTTTTTTGGGTTGGGGAAAACTAATCTGTTAATAAGTAGTTTCTGGCTGATTTTCACTTTTAGAAGGGACCGTTTTAGGTTCACTTCAAAGCTGGGATATGAAGACAAATGATAAAAGAGTTGGGTAACAATACGTTCGTGATTTGTCCATCTGTTTAGCCCCAGCCGAGCAGAGAGCAGCTGATTGAACACTACTTCAACAGTACCCAGCTGGAAGCCGCCTTGGACACAACATTCATGGGGTGAGACTAGGCCTTTGAACAGTGGCTTTTCTTGAAAATAACATTGTTCTACAAAGCCATTTAGTCTGGAAGCCAACCAAAAAGGCATTCAGGGTCACCACGTTTTGAAGACAGTGCAGGTGGCCGCCCATCCGAAGTGGAAAACATTTTGAAATTGTTTTTTCTTTCCTTTTAGTATTTCAACCCCATAGGGATGTATCCCGTCAGCGTCTCACTACTTGGGGGGGGCAAATCTGCTCTTCCGCTTTGATCAGAAATTGCACAAAGCAGAGCCCAATTAACTCATGACGACGTGTAATTTAAAGTAGTCTCACCACAAATTAATGTAAAGAAAAAGAGGTTTTGATGTGTCAAATGTTTGTTGTCTTTGTGTCCTGTCTCGCACCCAGTAAATGTGAGCCCATTTCCCCCTTTGACGACCTGGCCTTCGACATGTACCAGGACCCCGAAGTTGCCCACATCATCCGTCTCCTGGACCGAAAGAAGCAGGACATGGTACGGCAGGAGAAATACGAGCAGGCCAAGAATCTGAAGCAGGCCATCGCAGACCTGCAAAAGGTACTGTAGCTGCCCGAGGGGCCCACTGAAGAGCCACAAGACATACACACTAAATATTTGCTCATGTGGTTGAGCAGTTTGCACCACAAACACCACAATGTGCTCTGACTGCACTGAGGGCGTATCAATACATTATCACTCATGGTCTAAAAAGGTGAATAAGTTATTGTTCAAAAGATGTAAAAGGGCTTAAATCCAGCTAGAAGAGATATTATTTTCAACTCAGTTCCTTTTTGTATGAGTCCAGCACACAAATGATATGTTAAGTCCTTAACTGTACAGGTGTTCGCAAACACTGGACTGAACCAGGGTACCTACATTGTTTTGACTGACAGATTTGACATTTTCTATTTGCCAGATTATACTTTAATATTTCCGATGTAACAACATTTTAAGTTTAAGTCAGTGTACATATTTGTCACATTACTTCAGTAATATACCTTGTATTTACTATTATTCTGGACCAGTGGCTGAATGTAATCAAGTACATGTACTCAAGCACTGTACTTCAGTGCAGTTGCCACTTGTCTGCTATCATCCATTTTTCTGACAGAGTTATTAGCTCCTTTACAAATTAAGATTAATTCAGATAAATATGATGCATTTATTACAGCTGGAAGTATGTTGAACTTTACAGTTTGGTAGCTTCACGATTACCAGATACAACATTCTTAACAATGTTTTTTTATGCATTAATGTATCAACAATAATGATCAAATCATATGATATATGATAAATAAACACCGAATGTGGAACTTCTGCATAATGTGCATATTTGATACATTAAGTTTCATTTAGTTGTACTTTCTCAAGTAGTAATTTCCGTTGTGGTGTTGCTCCACTTACCACAGCTGCTCTGGACTCTGTTTAGCCTTTTCCTTCCACTGGCTTTTGCTATTGCCATTACTGACCACATTTGTTCCCAACTCACTACCACTAGCAGCCCACCCAGCAGCACACTTCGCAATACCTACTGATTGTTATCTACCATATGTCTGTTCCCTCCCAAAATGGAACATTCTGGCCGAGACCTGCCCCGGTCTTTATAAAACCAAAGTTGAGGTAACTCTTGACATACTGCATGGCTTTTCTTTCTCTTTTGTATTTTGTGAAGTCATCTGTAGTTTTATGTTTTTCAGACATGTTGTTTTGTATCATACTGATGCTGTGACCAGGCAAAAATAAGAATAAGCCAGTTAACTGACCCGAGGAAACTGAGCGCAGGTCACAAAAGTTGAAAGACGTCAGAGGTATCACTAAGTAATGTGCTATTTTTTTTAAGTGAGGACACAAAAATATAGCCTACTTTGAAAATAGTTTTGTATACAGATTGACTTTTATAAATTAATGATTGATAACAAAATCATAATAACACACACACTGAATGGTCATTCATTGATCATTTGCATGCATTCATTGGAAGTGTTTTACTGTTGTAAACTGTAATTTCACTACTGTTTGTAACAGTAGTTGTTAAACATTGTTCAGATTCCTGTTTCAGACCTTCTTTGTATGCAGCGTTACCATGCTGACCATGAATTCTTAATAAGCTCAACAGCTGTGGTGATGGTCTTCTGGCA
>KV751326.1:5473038-5497208 GCA_001698575.1 Mola mola
TAACCAGATAACACACAAACACAGTAGAATCTCGTTAGCGTGACTTAATTGCATCATTAACAAAGCATTTTCCAAAGTAGCCATGCTAAAAAATCCCTTGTGATTGCACCATTAGGATGTTGGAAGATGGTTTTTGCTGTTACGTGATATGTGAAAACACATGACATAAGTGAATTAGTGATTAAATATAGTTATTCGTCATTTTACATTTAGTATTTTTTTTTCATTACTAGATTTTTATGTAATAGTTATATCATTAGCTACTTAACCACAACATACACTCTGCCCCACTCATTCTCTCCCACAACTCTCTCTTCTCACTCCACTTACCGACCTGACATGGACGTGAGCACATAAACGAGCACTGTTTCTGTTTCTTTTCGGATAAAAAAAGTTTAAAAAAAAAAAAAAAAAAGGAAAAGATGGTAAGTCAAAAAAAAGTCTGATATTCCTGACTGTGCACATCATATGTCATCACAGATCAATAGTAATTGTTATCAATGTATCATTGTTAATATTGCCCATAATTTTGTTGTCATATTATTACTTTTACCTGCTTTGAGGATTGCCATGTATAAGGAACAACAGGCTGGAGACCCTAATAAATTGGACAAATAGCTTCCATCTTTAATGCGTTATATAGTTTCATCAGAAAGAGAGCAACAAATCTCAGTCTGATGTCCAGACCGTGTTGCTTGGCATTTGGTTAGCAACTTGATCTAGCTTTAATGGCATTTCCTAGACAAGTAAGTATGTGTCAGACTTACTGGATGTTGTCGCCAAATTTCCAAACTGTAAATCTAATGATTCACCATCTGGCACAATTACCGTTCTTTGGTACCAGGGCCGTATTGTTGACTGCCTGTGTCTAGTCCAAGAAAAATCCTAACTAGCTCCTGTCAAGAATAAAGGGTCATTGTGGTTAATGACAACTTGGGTATTAGTTGTGTTGTTGTACTTGTGCACTGTACTTATCATCACCAGTAATTGCTGTGATCTGGAAACAGTGGCATAATAACAACTTGCTGTGTCTCTGCACAGCTGTTTTAATTTTTTCCTGTCTCTGGCTCTGTCAGGTGGGGGAGCGTTTGGCTCGATATGATATGGAGAAGCGATATGCCATCGAAAAGGAAGACTATGACCTGGCTAAGAATAAAAAGGAGCTGATGGAGGAGTACAGGAAAAGCGTTTACCAGCAGCTAGAGGTCCACAACTTGATGGACATGACAATGGTCAGTCATAGCTGACAACTGACAGTGATCATCACCTGTAAAGTATCAAAAAAGAAAGAAAATAAAACATTTTTTGTCCCAGGTTTATGTGTAAAACTCTGAGAAATTTAACACCATCTGAGGAAAAAAGACATGCGTCCTCCTGCCTTAAATGGACTTTTCTTTGTCTTTTCGTCATGTCACCAGATCATGACGACAGCAGAGACGTCCCCAGCCAAGTATTCTTCCTCACTTCAGCCCTCTCCAGGTCACCATTCAGTGCTCGCCAAAAAAACAAACGCTGGCCACAGCCAACACTCAGACGCAGGAACTGTTGCGCCAAAACTAAGCAGCAAAACTGACACACCACGCACACCCGCTGCCATACCCAAGACAGACGTAAGTGTCACTCCATAAAAAGTGTCAGGGATGCAGCACGTCAGAACATCTTTATGCAATATTAACCGTGTCCAACATTTGCTGACACCTCAGAATTGTACCAACTCTTCCACTACTTCTCTATTACTTCTTTGTTGAAGACAGAAAAGTCCTGCTTGCAAGGATTCCTGTAATGTTATTAAAAAGACAAACAAACTGTGGCTTAATGTTGCACCCTGTGAGCACATCTCTTGCCTTGAGCCTTTACGGAGCACATAGGGAGATTATGAGGGAGGGGCTTTTATGTTATACTCACCACTATAGGGACCAGCCCTACTGCAGGTTTGGGTTTCACTATTTAATTAAAAGTGTGGATCAGTTGGCTGACTCCTGCAGCTGCCAAGCTGGCCTCAAGGCAGCACTTTGAGTCTTCCAGTTGGCACAGGAGACAGGCAATAATAATAATAATGATGACACTCATTACAACAATAAGAATATTATTATTAATAATGAAAATAATAAACTTTGTTCGCTTTGCACCTTTCATACAAAATATGCTCAAAGAACTTAACAACAAAAAGTTCAAACTTTGAAAAAGCTGAAATATTGTTATTGTCATTTCATCAGATTGAGATGTTATCACCTGTGTACCTGGGAGGCAGCTTACGCACCTTTCGTCAAACTGACTGGGCCGGATTGCTTATGTTTTGAGAGACAGACTAGATGGGAGTGAATATTATGCATTATGAATGTCTGTTGGCCCACCACTAATATATTGGTAAAAGATCTACTTTTAGCTTGTCAACATCTTGTCTTCATCATGCGAAAAAGGTCTTTTGGAAGCGCTTTTCACCATCGTCTTGTGAATGCAGTTAATACTGGGCAAAACTAGTGTAAAAT
The DNA here is from genome assembly GCA_001698575.1 of Mola mola. Classification (NCBI taxonomy): domain Eukaryota; kingdom Metazoa; phylum Chordata; class Actinopteri; order Tetraodontiformes; family Molidae; genus Mola; species Mola mola. The sequence goes on from KV751326.1 coordinate 5,475,528, forward strand.
AAGATGAAGAATAAATATCTTGAGAATGATTAAAACGAGTTAAATTTAGAATAAAAATAGGAAATTACTGCGTAGTCGGTCAGTTGTTGAAAAGAGCAAAGGTAGACGTCGTCCAACTTTCAAAAGCATAGGCTTCTTTTTCTTGTTTAGAAGCATAGATACGTTTTCTATGGGTCTTTGAATTGGACGACTCGCTGAGAAGTATAATAATTTGTGTGTTGAGAGTCCCAATGTGTCTGAAATAAAACTACATTTAACTGAATAATGAAATAATCTGAAAATTATATGATGTATACACAACATATTTTATGCTGTCTTGCACTGACAGGTTTTCAGTGTGCCTTATGATGAGAGACTGCTGCCAGCCGTTAAGAAGAAAGACTGGCTCGTGGAGGCCATTCAGAGTCCTGCAGAGCAGCACTACCCCCAACCTAACATCCTAGGGACTCTACATAGCCCTGAGATGAGCGGCGAGCCGAAGCCCTTGAGTGAGAAGGCCCAGAGAGAGGCTGACCTTCCAATAGCTGTCTTTGGAGAAAACCTGGTTAGAAAAAAACCTGGCTAGCTAACCGTACATACTTTCCCAGGGGTTTTATTTCTCTTATCTACTCCAAAGAAACATTTTGGCACCGTTTAGGGAAATTTTGTGTGTTTTTGGATATTATTGCCCTATTTTACTTGTCCCAGATTTTTTTGTATCAGTGTCTTTCTTGGTCAATAGATAAGTAACAAGATATGGCAGTGCAGAAATGCCCAAATTTTCACATTACACATCGTTTAATCCATTGAGGTTAGTTTAAGAGAACCTTACCAAATCCTTACCAAAAATCTTTATGTTAGTTTGCAAATATTGATGGGTTTATCAGTTTGTAATATATGATAAAGCAAAGAGAATAGATGCAAGTATTTGTCCACATTGATTGTAATACCCATTTAACTGATCTTTGTGCTATCCTTTCTGTCTCTTAGTGTAATCTTATGTCCTCTCTTGTTTTCCAGGTTGCTGGTGCGTATTCCAAAACCTGGTCCTGCAGAGAGGATGCCATCCTGGCTGTGCACAAGAAGCTTTTGGAGCTATCGCCCACCACCCCCAGGGAGGAGCTGAGAAACACGATAAGAGCTGCAGTTTTCCTGGTCAAGAAGACCTGTCACGATAAAGTTTCATCAGTGAGTCATTTCTGGGTTTGGATTGTGTGAAAGCCCAGTTTAAATGAACAGAAACTGCTGCCTGTTATGTGGCCTTAGTGAGGGGCTGTGGGTATGTTTACATTGTCACAGTCTAGGTTTCATTTATATCATGTTCCCTGGATTCCAGTTAGAAATTTACATGGTGTTTAATCATGAACACAAACTCACGTATGCACACTCTTGACAATGTTCCCTCTGTGCCACACGAAATCCCCGTTCTGTCTCCCGGACTGGCTCACTTAAACAAACAGTTTTGACAGGCATGGCCTTGTAACCCCTCTCTGGAAGCCCTCCACAGCTTGTATGGAAATGAATAGGGAAGTGCCTCAATAATTCTAGTGATTTATTTTCAAGCCACATTGATATACAGAATGCTCCTTTAAGATATTAACTGGTGAACTTGCATGAATGAATGAATGTACTTTGGTGTAGTTCATATTAGACTCACCCTCCTCAGTGAATTTGGTAGCCAATGCAGCATGTCATGTCTTACTAAATGTATTTCTATTCTAAATCTACCTTGTAAACAAAAAATTGACCATTATGCAATGTGCATTCAATTTGCTTTAAAGCAAGACCTTAAACATCTGCCTTTCACTGTCTAGTGGATATGTCTTGTTGGCTTGTCATCAAGTGGAGAAAGACCCAAACTACCTCCATTCATCACTACTAACTATCACTCTCCATCTCCATTCTCTAAATAATTTGACCAAACATTGCCAGGTCTAGACTATCTGCTAATTGATATCACCCTGGTGTTAGATTTTTTTTCCCCTAAGTTTAGAGCTAAACATCCCCTGGCTCTCTCCCTAGGTTTTCCACGCCTCCTTGAAGCTGCTGCTGCTACTATTGAGCCAGCTGATCCCAAGTCTGGGGCTGGGCCGGGTTGAGGTGACCCACTGCGTGGAGCAAACCTGGCCCAGCTTGCTTGCCAGGACTGGAGAGTCAGCCAGCCGCATCCGGGCTACGGCCAATGCCTTCATACTGGTATTACAGCACACTGTACTGTGTTTGCCTGGCTTTAGTCAATTTCTGTCAGCCTGCCCTCTGTCTTACTCCCTCCTCTACCTATCGTGTAAAACTGTGTAAGATTTTTCCTGGTATAATGATGTTGCGACATCAGCTCCCTCTTTGTTATTGGCTCCAAAAAACAACATCACATTGTACTGAAAAACAAGCTGGGAATCATCAAAACAGCCCGAGTGAAATGAAACGTAAAATGTGCTGAGGAGGCTGCTGATGTCTCCGGTGATTATCCCACTTGTTTATGGTTAGTATAATTCACATTCAAACTTGTGGTGATTTCTGGGTGGAACATCTTTCTAATACAAAAGGGTTTGTGTCAACTCCCTGTCCCAAGAGCCTGGAACAGTGGCCAAGGCACCATGGCAACAAACCCGAACCCATTAAAAATCGAATCAATAGAATTGGGTTGCAGTTTGAATAAAAGACCATAAAAGCCACATAAAAACAAGACGCACAACAAAGGACCGATGAATAAGAATGTAGTACACTGGTGTCACTGACGTTCATGTAAGAAGTGAGGAAAGATTACGTCAAAATAACCACTACTACTGAAGTGTTCTCGTTGACTATTCACAGATAAACAGTGACCGAGAATTGTCCTGTTTTACTTCATCACTGTTAAATATTACCAGCTTGACCAACTAAAGACAGTTGAGTAGATAGTGAGAGCTCATGACTGTGGTCAGTTTAACAATAGATCAACTAGTAAAATGTTTGGAGTCTTCTCTCTAGAACCTTAACATAAACTTTCATGGGAAGGATGCACATGGTCGTATCCTGACATTTGGAACACACCCTCTGGTGCACCCTTTGTTGTGTCAGTCAAGACAGCTTGAGAAGCTTTCAGCATCTCGCAGTGAATCTCATTTACACCTTGTACCTTGCCTCTGAGGGGCTTTTGTCAGCTCTAGCACTAAGGCCTTCTGGGATCTGAGAGGATGACTCATACTAGCTAAATACCCACAAAACATGTTACACTAATGACTGTGAATACATGCACCTGCTGGACAAACTGATTATGTATTTATATATTTAAAGGGGTTTGTATGTACATGTAAACACAGATAATTGATGAACACATTTTCATCCTACAGAACAGTCTAATGGAAAGCGCCCATGTCCGCATTCGAAGCGGTAACTAAAAAGGCATCTTATGACAAACCCCACACTAAACAAACAGAAGTGTAGCTTTATTGCTTTCAGAACTCAGTCCCTCCATAGAAAAACTGAAAAAGAATATGAACGACCGTGTGTGCTGCAGAATGAATTGTCTTTCAGAAGGGGACGACCTCACAGCTTACCAGGAACTCCAGCTGTCCTTATCTCAGTCGCTGAGGTTGAACCATTGCCAACATGTATGGACATATGTTTGGGCTGCCCAGAGCAAATCCTCCATCTGTTTCTCTAAGATTCCTTTTTGTTTTAATTTATACTATATTGTTTAGTGGCAAACAAGAAAGTGGAGAGAGAGTGTGGTCAAAATGCAACAACGGCCGTGTTGTTTTCGTAGAGGTTTAGTGTTCACCACTCACCTGGCTGAGAAGTTTTTTAAAGTGGTGAAGGTTATTTACCTGAAAATGTCAAATTTAAAAGAAGAAACTTAGAATGTCTGATGTTAGTTTTCTTCACATAAACTTGATTACAGAGGATTCACTGCCTGCTCCACTTCAGCCTTCAATCAAGCTGCGTGTTGTAGTCACCCTGATTTCCTAGGCTACCTCCTTGTAGCCTTTAGCTGAATCAGAGCCGTTAGCACAGCTGTTTGTTGTTTGTGCACTGTACAGAAGTGTGGCACCTCCACGTTTAAAGGAGACAGACATGCAGATTTGATCTGAATTAAACTGTGTGAATTTGCGGAGTGGATTCTGTTGCAGTGTGTTGAGAAAAAAAAAGGGAGGACGCCACTGAAATCATTGCCCAACCCTTCTGGATCTGTTCCAAGCTTCAATAGAGCAATGACTGAATGGCTCCCTGTGTTTTTCTTTTCTGTGTGGGTGCATGCATGTACGTGTGTGTACGTTGTGTCACATACTTCTGACATACATTCCACTCGCCTGATGAAGCAAAAATGGCAAACAACTGAGAGAAGTTTTTCCAAGAGCCTTCTTCCCTCCTCCTTTAATAGTACACATATATTCTATGTCATGACTTGTCCCTCCGGCAGATGCTAGTGCTGAATGACAAACCACCATGTGTAGCATTGCACACTTGTTTTGATGGTAGCTACGCCATATATATTACGCAATTTAAAGGTGCATGATGTAAATCTACAGCAAACTTCAAAGCTGTTGTGTTTCCCTCTCCTGTCGCCCTTTAAGGAGATTGCTGTTTTGAAGGATGTACGCAGCCTGCAGATAATCCCTGGTGATCTAGTGAAGCCCTTCAAATCCAACTTCCCCTCTCGTCTGGCTCAGAGTCGGGTCGAGCTGGTCGAGAAGCTACTGCCTGACCTGGGTGCAGAGAACTCTGGTTTCACTCTGGATAATGTCATGACGGTAAAGGACTTAGAACAAGCTAAATGCAATTATCCAAACATTTAGTGAGGTTGGCAGCTTTAATTATATCGAAATATTTAAGGTGTCATCTTGAACATCTTGAAATCTTGACATCTTGAAATACAAACCTTCTCTTTGCATATAAAACCAGATTTTAGAATCGGGAACTTAAAAACTACTTTGATGGCTATTATCTTCTGTGTCTTAAGATAATGGGTAAATTATTGTTTTCCTGTATTTTAAAATCTGATATTTTGGGAGCACACAGAATGATGTATCGTCTTGAAGATAAATTCAAAATTTATGGAATGGAAGGACCCAAAACCTGAAACTACAGATGTCAACAACTACTAAGTGTCACCTCTCATCTTTCCAGTCAAAATCTTTCAAACTTGGAAATAGCAATTATGACAAATGCTCTATAACGTGTCAGCACATGTACCGTATAGAGATACATACCTTTTAATACTTGCATTGTTCTACTAGGTTAGCACCCACGCAGCTGACTTTCCGTTACATTTCTCTCACTAATGACAGTGTGACTAAATCAGTTGGATTCAGTCTGCCACATTACATCACCTACAATCCTCTAGTTTCCAGCAGTGACTTAATATCCATGACTATCCAACTGTTGACCAGGCTGGGCAGACCAACGCAGTCCTGTCCTCCCTTCTCTACTTTATGGCTGGTTCTCCACCCATCCCCCTCCACTTAGCCCTCCTCTTGAATTTACACGGCTTTTATCAGTGAGAGCAAATTGTTAGGTTTACCTTCTGAGTTTCTCCGCCTTCTGAAGACAAAGTCGCACAGGTGGTATTGGATGGCCCGTGTTTGCATGTTTGTGCATGCTTGCTAAGCGACTGTCCCCTTTGTATTGGCTGCCTCCCATGTTTGCCGGGGAAACATTGCCAGTCTTGATTAAGATGTGACAGGAGGTCTGCGCTCTCCTCCACAGCTTGCCGTTTCTCCTGATGGTCACATTACACACTTAGATGAGAACGGGGCGCTGGGATTACACTTAAAGTTGGTTTGAGTTAGGAGTGGTTAGTGAAATCATGGCCTCGATGCTTATACGCCGGATAGGTCTCTGTGTTAATCCCACTCACTTCTATTTTCAGAAGTAAACATAGATTATTTCTTGTTAAATTATGGCGCTCTCCTAATTATTGAGCTTTTCTCAGCCACCAAAACAACTGGGTGGGAAGTGTGCAACACATGAGGCCATCAGGACTGTGGACAAATATTCCCAGGGTTCAAAAAACATTTTTGGTCCTTGAGTTTTCTCACTGTGGATATGTACGACCAGGCTAATAGAGATGATGAGACCTGACCTGGTACCATTACATTCCTCGTTGGCATTATATAGAGATATGTACTGTAGCAGTATAAGCATCATTATGTGCCACTGGAAGTGGAAATGGATGTATGTATATCAGATCTTCAGACACAGGTCTTTTATAAAATGTACATTCACAAAATGTATTAAATTACTGAATTGTTGAAATCACAGTGGGGACCTGCTGATGTGTCCCTCTCTTGGACACCCTGACAACTTTACAGTGTTAGCCCAACTGTGGCTGGAACATTTTTCCTTTTTTCCTCCTGTGTTACCTCGGTGATGTGCTCAGAGGCAAGATCCAAAGTGAAAAAAAAAGGGGGGGGTGATTGAATTTTCAATAATTAAAATGAGAAGTTGTCAGCAGAGACGACAAAGAATAATGGCAAGCTGTGGCCTTTGTACACAGTTTACCTCTGGATGTTAACGTTCTCTACTCGCGGCATTGCTATTGTGTTGAAACTCTCATCACAGAGATTAAGTCACATAATGGACTCTTTACGTCATGATGTGCACTTTCCTGGGAGGACTTCACCAACAATGCTTCTGTGACAAAACTACATAGCAAATGCTGGTATAACAAATACACATTGACTTACGACAGCGCAAAAGTAAGCACTGTGGTGTGCCATGTCTCTTCAACATACTGTAGGTAAAATGAGGCAAGACACCATTTTAACTACACAAGGCTATGAAATAGTATAGAACAGTTAAGGTACATGTATAGTATATATCCATATCCATCTGCTGTGTTGTTGAGTATTGGATGGATGTTCATGATAGGAGTAATTGGCTAAGTCTTTCAGATTGCCACTAGAAATGTGGCAGAAGTTAAAAAGCAGAGGCCCATGAATTAAACAATTTGGCTCAATACGTTTACATGCACACAAGAAGCACGTTTACTCAAAAGAGCTAAAAGCTGAATTTCAGACATCTAGCAGGTCAGATTTTTTTGGTTTGTAGCCTACAAGTTGTTGAGACTATTTCTGTTAGTTTTAGATTAATTAAATTAATCCTGTAATTAATATATAACCTTAGTGTTTGACATCCAAATATAAATCAGTGAATGTTTGGTTAGGAACCTGGTTATTCATTGCCATGCATTGAGATTTTTTCCCAGGTTTTCTTAATCCTCTACCCTGAATACAAAAACCTAATTTCTACTATACGGGATGCTTATTAAATTACTTACTGTATCTGCATGTAATAAAGGTGCTTTGAAGCCTATAATCACTAATTTTGACATACTGATGTATGTCATATGTCATTTTTTCTAGGTGTGTAGAAGACTTTTTAAAAAATTCAATTAAAAATTTATTTCAACTTTGGTTTTACCAACAGTAATATTGAGGCATTCAGAACTGTTCAAAATTTACATCATCAGTTAAAAACTTTTTTTCCCCTCTCAGTTCTGTAAAGCGGCTTTGGAGCACAGTTCATCAACCGTTCGAGAACCCGCAGTGCGCATCATCTTATACATGTATCGGCAGCACGGAGTTGCTGTTCTCAGCTACCTTCCACGCAGTGATGCCGCCACACGAAAGAGCTTCCTCTACAAAACTCTCTTTGATACCTTTGCCAACATTGATGGAAAGCTGGTGGAAACTCAGGCAAGAATTTCTCTCATTTTCTTTTCCTTTACTAAAAATAAATCTCACAGTGCTATTTTAAGTCATCCTCAATTGAAGATAGACCCCTAAGACTTTCTGTCTGGCCTGTTGACATACTGAACAGTAAGTAAAGATGGACGACATGTCACCACTTCCTCCAACTGTACAATATTGAAGCCAAAATACTGTGCTTTCATCTTACACTAGTGACTGTATTTAAGGCAGTTTCTATACAGGCTGAGCTGTGTTATTGAGTTAGAGCTCAACTAGAGCTTAACTGTCAATCACGACGTTGTATCCCCTTTTTATGGCATTTATAGCCTTTTTTTTTATGGCTGACGACTTGAACATATACCAGCGTGATAAGAATAAAATGTAAATGAATAAAGTAAAAAATACATAAAATGACCAAACATTTTGGGGGAAAATTATTTGAGGACTCCTTTTTTTTGTTTTTTTTTAAACTTTTATTGTTTAGTTTATTAGTTTGGCCCAAATGCTACCTGAAATAATGGAGGGGGAGGGGTTTATGACCTTTACTGGAGCCGGCCACCAGGTGGCAATCAAGACATCTTGGCTTCACTTTTTCACTTCTCTTATGTCATCCATTTTTATATTCAGTTTATGCTCTGCCTTTTATATATGTCAAGAACAGTTTACCCAGTCGGCTTCACACCTGGTGAAAAAAGGCAGGTGTTAAGTGTAGTAAGGGATAGGTTTCATAAACTTAATAAGGAACAAGCCAGCCACTCAGTATGTCGCAATGCAGTGGGGCTGTATGATTTTACGATCCCACTCTGCTCATTTAAACTGCCTGACAAGAACTCAAAACGTGTCTCTTATTGCCAAGTGAAGCTAAACTAAGAAGAATGGCCCAATCAAACAGTCGAAGGTCTGAAACTGCTTCTACAGTGTTCAGTTTAGTCTGCATTTGATTTATTCAATTTCTTATTGTTTTAATTGATTCATTTGTCACATGACACATTTTAACACACACACACACATACATACTTATACACATATATTGTATGAAGACATACGTAATGCGGTCAGTGATGTGAAGCTGGTAGGCTGACAGTGAAACTGTTAGACATGGCAAATGGGAGTGAGCTGAAAAGCTTTGAAGAGGTGACAACATGATGCCTTTTTTTTTTTTTTTTTTTTTTTTTTTAAAAAGTCTTGACGCTTTAAAACAATAAATATACATCAAAAATGAAAGAAAACCAATAAATAAACATAAAATTCTAAATAAAAGTCAACAGGTAAATAAAGAGAGTACCAAAAATCTCTAAATAAGTATATAAGTATATCCAAGTATAGTTCTTTGGTCTGGTCTCAGTATAACTCAGTATATTACTCTATCACATTGTTAATCTAAAGTGAGCAACTACAGGAGCCCATCTGGTTTGAAATATGTCTATCTTTACGCAAAGTTTTGCTGTGTTAACAAGCAAGAGGATGCACGGTTTCATATTGCAGAGAGAGATAACTGCTTCCGCTGCTTTGTTAACCAAAGTCATCACGGTCTGTCTGTGTTTAAACAAATTACCCATGCTGGATTCATGATTGTATTATCTGTTGGAAAAATGTAGATAAATTGTTGAATTTCCTTCCGAAGCTTTCTTTTGTCACCAACTGAACCCTGTACAAAAATACTTTTTTTTTATTTTCAACACAAACTGCCTCGAAGGATCACAGTTGCCGTTGTGCACTAGACTCCAAATGCAGCCAGTTAAATTAGATCAGCTCCTCGTCTCATGCTGGCATGATGTTTTATGTTTTTTGCAGAAGACCTCAGCAAGTTACTAACCCAGCCTTACCATGATGTAATGGCCATGCTGTTGAGTAGAGCTCATCAGCCAAAACGTTTGCGCCCATTAGCATCAGTAGTTGCCAAAACAGCCGCACAACATCACTGCTGGTCTGAGAGTCAAGAAGATCTGTGTGAGACAAGAAAAGGTGGAACTAGCACAGCAAGCAACATGTGTGATGTTTCATTTGTTTCAAGAGAAACAGAGGAGAGGAAGCAAAAACGTGAGAATGAAATGATGAGAAGGCAAATTACTTTCCATGCAGAATTTGAAGAAGGGAGGTGACCAGCAGGATGGGCAAAAAGAGGAGGAGGAGATCCAATCCCTTCAGGAGCAGCTGGCTGCTTTGAAAGAGATCACTGTAGGTGGAGCTGTTTTCAGAATGCCCTTACATCACTTTTTCTAATAACTGGTCCTTTTATTTAGATGTCCTCCAGACAGAGTTTTATTCTTCAGTGCATTTCAAAAAAGGAAAATGTAATGAAAAAGGGTTTTTCGTTTTTTTTTGGTAATTTAATTAAAAAAAAGTTGCACATGAACTGAAATACTTTCAATCTTTTGGATTTATTTGGATGATTATTGCTTTTACAGTGATTAAAGTTGTGTAGAACTTGTGTGATAAGATCTGTGGCTTTCATACATCTCTTTCTTCTTTTGAAGGAGAGGGAAGATGAAGGTGCCAAAGGACAAATACCCAGGAAAGAAGCTCCTAAAGTTGAGAATGAGTCCCAGAAATCTGGCAAAGGTACTTTGTTTAAATAAAAAGGGGCAGAAGAGAACTAACTCGTTCGTATCCACATTAAAGATGTTTTTAATAAAGCACGATATCTGGAAATGGTTTAATCAGGTCTGACTTGGATTGCTGTAAAGAACAAAGGGATTTATGGAAAGCTGTGTAAGCACAAGAGCCAAGGCCTTAACTGTGACGGTTTTCTAGAAAATTTGTCTCTCCTCATTCTTGATTTGGTACTTTAAAGTGGCATTGAGAATTCAAAGAACATAAGGGGCCTCTTAAGTCTTCTTTTGTTGTCACTATGGCACTTAACTTAACATGTCAACATAAGAAACAAAAGCTCAGTTGGAATGCACTGTAACAGTATCTAAAGCATGACTCTGAAGTCAGTTCTGCAATACAACGATCCGTAACAGTAACCACTGCAACAAGATATAAGAACATTTTTGCTGTTTAAAACTGTTATTTATTATGTCTGTCTGTTGCAGACTTCTGGATCTGATTGGGTTGATAAAGGTGGCCGTTAAAAAGTAATAAAAAGTGTGTCTTACTGTCATTTCTAGCTGTTACAGAAGTGCCCGAGACCATTGTAAAGAGCAGGGAGGTGCAACAGTCTATGAACTATCTGGACAAGTAAGTGACTCATAACTCAGTTGAGAACTTTAATACAATCACTGGAAAACACAGAAAGCTTCAAACCTTCACAGGATTGGTGTTTTCTGTGCAGTTTTTCCGGCCAGTTCTTTTTTAGTGTATTTTCAAGATCTTTGGTCTGCCAGATTTAAGGCTGTGTATGAAAATGACCTATCTCCTGCCTAATCTGATCCGTCAGCTTGTGTATATTCTGCGGTAAAAAGGATGAGTCATTCACAGAGGATGGTTTGGATCTCCACTACTGGAAGCACTGTCCCATGCTGAAGCGCTGCGATGAATGCAAACAGGTAGACTGTCCTCACAGGTGTCGGCATGTTTAATGTCCTCTTCAATATCTGCCCAGCTTTTGGTTGACCACCTTGGGAGTAAAGCTGCCCGGCGGTGTGTTCACAGGTTGTGGAGATAGTGAGCCTCACAGAGCACCTGCTGGGCGAATGTGAAAACAGGTCCAAGTTCAGCCAGTGCCCACGCTGCTCAGAGGCCGTGGCCACTGAAGACCTCACTCGACATGCCCAGGGTCCCACCTGCAACCGTGAGTTCTCTGTCTCTCACTCTGCCATGCCATGACGAGATTCTGAAAAAGCTGTCATGAAACTTACTTTATGCTAGTGTTGCTTGTATTGACTGTGTCTCCTGGGCCATATATTGTATACAAGCGTCACAGAAGACCTTTAAGACTTCTGCACTTCATCTTCAAGTATTCAAGTCTAATTATAACGAAGTGACCGTATTCGCTTTAATTTGATATTATTTCCATCCTTATTATCCTATTATCTTATTATGTTCCATAATTTCAAAGGACAGAATTTAATTGGGCATATAGCGTTAGCATACATAAAAGCATCATATTGACCTATATCAGAGAATTTATGGCTGCAGATATCGTCAGCTTGTCAGGTCAGTGACTTGGCCTTTCAAAAAGATTCCACATAAAAGCTTCTGGTTGTATCGAGCTGTGTACAGACCGCCTGCAAAACATTTCCCTGGTTAAAGTAAATCTTAAACAGAAGTCAGTTTTTCAATAATATGAAACCTTCCTTGAAAGTTTAGCAGAATTTAACCCTCTACAGTAGCGTAGCACAGGTTTACGACTGAATGCACCGGTCACACTTTTTCTATTTAATTGATATCAGTCTGAAGAAAACTTCTGTTATAGATGCTATTGTGACCAGGCCTTAACTTGCAAAGTTTGCCCTGTTCTCAGGACTGTTAGCACCAGCTCAGCAGCAACACAGCAGGTGCTACTTACTGTATCTGACGTGAAACACTAAACTCAGTCAGTATCATTTTCAACCTCACCTGTGTTTACTCCAGCTCCTACATCTCAACCGTTCGTTTCCAGCACAACTTCGGCACATCGCTATAGGCTAAACAAATCCTTTTTGTTGCTGCTTTAAGCCAGTTTTGTTGACTCATGCAGGTGGTCAAACTGCCAGTGGATGTCCTCACATCCATGGTGAATGGCCCGAGTACCTGTCCATTTATAGCCATTGTCTCGTGTATATCTGATAATACTCTCTCTCACAGAACACACAAATCCTGATATCGTCATTCAGATTAGTCGGTACATTTCCTCTGACACATTGCCCAAAATTAATTGATTCACTCATTTTTTTGGGTCGTCTCAAGTTTGGAACTTGAGTGGCCACAGTTAAAGCTTGTATGAATCTGGAAATATTCTCCGCGCACAATGCTTCACCAGAGAAAATCAGTACTTTTCCACAGGGAAGACTACCAAGCCCAGCATTTACCAGTATTTACTGTCTGAAAGCTGATGTCAGCTGTTCTTATAGGCTCTTAGTTTTTTGGGGTTTTTTTTGATTAGATACTATGTCTCTTTCACAAACAATATATCTCCATACATAATTGACACCAGTGAGCCTTTTGTGTCGTTGTAAATTCCAAGTCTCACCCCTGTTTATTTAACTGAAACTTGAATCGTGCATGAGGACAGATTGCATTTACCCTCATGTTCCCATTGCTCAAAAGCGTATTGTTTTTAAAGCTGTCCGCCCTCAATGTTTGTGGGACCTTTCCTGTAATTGTATATCAGCTAGCTTATAGGTGTTCTGTTTCTCTTTCAGCCTCCGCGTCAAATAAAGGCTCCAACCGCTGTCCTTTGTGTCACAGCAATTTCGTAGCTGGAGAGGAGGTGAGATTCTGTATGATGTCACTCCTGTGTGTGTGTGTGAGGTGACCGCTTGTTTAATGGACAGTAATGAATTAATGTGCAGCATGCAGCGTAAACAACAGCTAATGTGCTCTGTGGGACTGAACACTCACTGAGTCACTTCATTTTATTGTCAACGTCTAATATTAGGCTTTAGAAGAAAACAGGTTTTTTGAGATCAAACACCGCTTTTGTTCGCCTTTAAAGGCTTCAAAAGACGCGGAGCCTTTGTTCTTAATGGACTGTCTCATTTGTCCTAAGAAGTAAATCACATTCTTTGCATTTCTATTTTGAGAAGTAAAAACACAATGTACAAATTGGCGCCGCTTAGATGAAACTTAGATAAATCCGTTTTTGTAGTCCTGCTTGATATTTGATCATTCTAAAGGCTCTAAATATTTGTGTTATGTCCATGTTATGGGAATTTAACTCGTTATTTGTTTGATCCGCAGTACGGTACAAGGTTGGTCATTTAATTTTACATAATATGACCATTGGGTAAATAGTCTGACCTTATCATTTAGGTAAACAGTGCTACGATTTCAGCGCCTGTGGAACTGCTCATCAGTTACTTATCCTTAGTGTCAATCCAGCTTTTGCTATTAGAGATATTTTTTTGATTTTCTCCCCCACAGTGACAACTTCCATTTCTCTGCCGATATGTTGATAGAAAACCACCAGCTGGCACTGCCTGATTCAGATGAAACATGTAAACAATCTCTTACTGAACACAAAGTACAGTAACGATCCGTTTTTGTTTTGAAACTTTCTGTACCACTTAAACAAAACAATACTGATTTGATTTGACAAGAAGCATTATACTGCAGTGTGTGAATAATTAACAGGAAGTATGTGGTTTGAAATTGCTAGAAAAAGATACGAGAACTGCTGTGTAGTGTGCTGTTAAACGTGCATGTCAGTGAGCAGGATGATGGAAACAACAATTAAAAAGTCTAACTCCACACAGAACAAGGCATTCTGCAGCATTATTACTGCTCAATCAAAACAATGAAAGCCAAGGAGTCGTTTGATTATGTAATAACGTAATTTGATTCGCTCCTGGTTGATGTAGCAATAGGCCCCCGAATGAAATGCACCATCACTCTGGCCAGAGGTACGGATTTCTGTGGGTTTGAACGTTGTTGGAAACATTTCAGGAGAATGTAGAAAAATATACAGCAAAAAAATCGACATTTCAATGTGGACACTGTAGAAATTTGGCATGTTTAATTTTAGACGTGTCATTTCTTGCGCAATTGACAGCTCTGCTCTATTTCCTGTTTCCCAGTAAGATGTGCAAGTGAAAAAACGATGCACCATACAGGAAATACATGTAGCCGCTGTCATGTAATACTGGCAGTGAAAATGCCTATTATCTGTAATTGTGTGAAATCTTGGCTTAAAAAAAAAAAAAAAAAAGGATTAAACATCACAAGACTTAACCATTTTTTAATTCCTGCAAACCATGTAGGAGAAATGATATTTAAACACTTCAGGATTCACAACATGCAGCCTCCCAGCTCGCACACTCCCTTAAAGAATTAATGAAGAAAAAAAAAACCTCACACTCCTGCTGCCAGAGCTCTAAGCGTGGAGCCGATGAAAGACCGCAGTGTTGGTGAAAGGGAAGGGCCGCCATTCGGGCCTTGACTGGTCTTACAGTCACCCATGGTCGCACAGATGGAGAAACTACCTGAGAGAAGAGCGGCCTCACTGAGCTACTTTGTCCCTGTTCCAGGCCTGGAAGGCTCACCTCATGGGTAGGGAGGGCTGTAAACAAAACTCACGCAGGACTGCGGTGTCCCAGAGAACCCAGCCAGCACAAGGTAAAGCATTCATACAGCCTCTGCTTACACCTACCTCCCCAACGCTCGCAGCGAGAGCTACACAGAGTGTCCATGCTTGTCGGTAACATTTCTTTATGCAGCCTTTCCACTAATCTGCGGTGACGGGTTTAATTTGGTAGTGGTTGTCAGTAGGTTGTTAGGGACTGAAACCTTCCCAGTAGAGTTGTGTTTGTCTGGATGTGTATTATTTTCTGGAGGGACTTCTTAGTTAACTTTAATAATTGTTTTGAAGCACAAGTGCGCTTTAAACGTCTTTGGCAGCCTTCTCAAAATTAGACACATTTTTAACGACCGTCTGCTCACATCTTCTTCAATAAAGCATTGTGATTGCCTTGAATTCTCCCAGCTCGTGGTTTGTTCATTTGTTTTATAAACCAGTCGTTCTTCTCTTATATATGGTAAGAGTAGCGGCTCGAAGTGTGTTTGCACCCTGTGGTCAATAGCTAGCTGCATTATCAATATTTGTATGTGTGCTCTATGTTATCGTATCAAACAAGATTGAAATGTGTTACATCGAAGGTAGTTGGATTCGATAAGCACCATTAGAGCGCAAGTGGTCTGTAGATTCTGATGTTTATTGACGCACAGTATGTACCTGATAACACAGATTTCTTGTTGAATCTGTTTACGCAGATGAGAGGTACAAAGAGTGCTTGAGCTCAGCGCTGATGTAACTAAGTGACTCAGTACTAAACCTGTCTACCAAGCAGTTTCTAATACCAGAGGTTGTGGACGGTAGCGACCGAATCGTTCCAAACCATCCTGTTATTTTCGTCACTCCTCCTGCTATGATGCTATTAGGAGGAGTTAAAACTAGGCAAACATCATGAGCTGTCAATCAGGGCAAACAAAGTCTCTGACGTAGATTTTCTCAACCCCTTCTGTTCTTTAATGATGTTTAGTCTGGCCAAGCCTTGTCGCAGAAAGATCTTGTAACGGTTGACATGAACAAGTACACACTGAGAAATAAACCATGTATTTGTGTGCGAATGAGAGTTTTTGCTGTTAACCGGGCAGTAATGAAGCCTAGAGTCTGCAATAGGAAGCATGTCAGCAAGTTAATAAATGCTGTGCCCTAAAGAGATCTTTGGTTTACTCTGCCAGCAGCAAAAGGACAGATAGTGATAGAATGACCTAAACTGCTTTATCGCCTTCAAGAAGAGATTGTTTTCCCACAATCTTAGATGATATGGCCCCATCCCTCGCATTGGACTTGCTTTCTAGAGCGTGTAAAAAAACAAAAAACAGGCTGTGCCGCTAATTTGTGTGTATCACTTGTGTTGCTGTGTTGTGAAAGATGCTGAGTTAAACTTAGACAGACTCTTCTTGTAATTGCCACCACAGACTGGTGCTGGCAAATGAGTGAGGAGCTCATTCATTTGCATTACCCTCGTTGAGGTGAAAACTGTCTGGTTGGCGATCGATAAAATCTCCCTTCACTGTCTGACGAGTTTTACGTTTAACACCCTGCTTGTGTTTCGGCTGCTAAACCACCTCCACAGGGTAGAGCACAAGTTGTAATGCATGGCTTTAACATGGCTGCGTGTCCCAGTTGTTGCTATATGACCAAATATCTTCTTATTTTTCCTGTGGGGCGACAGAACATAATTACTGTAGACAGTAAGCCTTGAGGTTGTTTGCAGCATAGATTGTGTCAGATCTTTGTAAAAACAGAAGGAACCTCCTGGTGGGCAGAGGCCTGATCATCAGCTGCTCACCATCATGAAACCCTCATGTTTATACTCATATCACAGGTGATGCACACTGTGCTGTTTAAGGGTAAATATTACATATGAGGGCTGCCCTCTGTTGAAAGGTTTTCTGTAAGATTGTGTTGCGTGTGTGTTCAGGCAGGGCCGTTGGCGGAGCCAAGCTGAAGCAGGCCTGGTCGGCCGGGGCCAGAGCCAGGCCCATGGGCAGAGGCAGCAGGATCCCAGCCCTGCCCCCCCTCGCAAAAGGACATACACCAGGGAAGCAATAAAACTGGTTCCAAGCAGGCCCAGAAGAGTTTCCTAAGGGCAACTAATATTCCTGAAACCCATACTTATATTTCCTGCTCTCCTCTTCCTGAATATCTGCACTTATAGAAACCAGACAGGTATATATACATTTTATTCACTGAGATCTAAACTAAGATAAAGGGCAGTATAATTTTTATTTATTTATTTAACATATTTTAGTGTCGCCAAAAAATGTCCACCTTGGTGTAATTAACTCGAGATGACTCGAGATGACTCCTCGTCCAGTGACGAGGGCTCCACGCGGCCCCCAGAGGCGCTCACGTGAGCATTTTACACATTTTGGATGAAAGAGCAGGCAGTTAGCGAGGAACAGCACAGAGGCTCCTCTCAGTTCTTATTAATGTAAATAACCTGTGCAGACTGTTAGACTTCTCAAAACAGACCAAAAAAAAAGTGCAGCACAAAAAATCCAGGAGAAAGTGCAGACACAAAGAAACTTAATCCCAGCAGGTCAACAAAATCAGACATGCGTGTCCGCTTGCGCTCCTGGATGAATACGTGTGAAAAACTGAACCGTGCCTCACAGGCCTGCAGGTCTCAGAACAGGATCACACTTCAGTTTTCCGATATATCCGCACAGGATTTATTGGTTTTGAGGCCACTGACTGCCATTTAGAGCCACTGTGATTGGGAATTGCTCATTAACTGAATATGGACCTTTTATGAAGTTAGAGTGAGTTCCACCATATTGTGGGTCATGACTATCTTCTCATTAGACGCTGTCTGTCTGGTGGGGAAATTCTCAACGCTTGCAAACTCCACACACTTTTGAATGCAGGCTTTCTGTTCGAGCCCCGAGCCCAAGCCAAAATAGCCCTGGTGACATCACTCTGACATCATCAGGGCTACTTTCTCAGAGCCGACGCCCCAGGAACCACAAGAAACGTGTCTGTATACCCACAGGAAGTGGAGGAGAAAAAAAAGCTCCCAGACACTGCTATAAATGCAACCAATTTATTTAAATAATCGGTAACCGTTAAATAAAAAAGCACTTACAGCATAGTTGATAATCACAAGAGCAAAGACGGAGCGATGGCTCGTGTGGATCCTGTGTCTGCACAGGTAGAAATCAACTTAATAGCTTCCCGTAGCTGACCAGCGCAGTCTCATTAGATATGTAATCAATCACTCCATCTTTTACAAAGGGCAGCGGCAGTAATGAGAGGACAGGAGGGAGGAGGCGCAGTTACAAGCCAGAGTTCCTGCTCCCTCGGCATCCATCCAGCAAGTCATGCTTCAGCTGTAAGTCCTGCCGACAGACAGTCAGCGTCTTTGCCGTCCGTTCGCGCTTTCCTCTCTTGTCCCAAACACATTTTACAGACGTGGATTAGAAATGAGCACGTTTGCCAAAGGCCTCACTGCTGACATTTCAGCATGGACATCAGTTGTTCTGCTACTGACAATCTCACAGATAGCACAGTCTAAAATGCTGCGGTCGAGTGACTGAAAGCCCTCTGACAAGAACACAATGAGGATGAATGTGCAGTGTACAGTATTGAATATACTCAGTGACCCCCCAACAAAGACCCCGAAGCACTTCAGGGGCTTTAAATGGCTTTTTAACACAATTTCAGAGTTGAAGACAGTGTTTGGACCTTGTTGATTGTATTATATAGACAACCCAAGACAGAAACATTGAAACAGCCTCAGGGGTTCTCAGAGTTTTAAATACAAATTATAATAACAGAAAGCTTAATTTTTTTTATCATTATTGTGTGTGACAACGCTTGTAATAGTGGAGACATGTGTAAACAAATATAGTTTTTGTCTTTTAATTTGCCAGTCGTTAGCTTTGTTATGCTGCTGTACTGAAGACAATTGCAGCGGTGGATATTTTAGCGTGTTTTTATGTGCACGGTCGTCAGTATTTTCTGTACAATCATAGCTTTTGGCAATAAATGGCTATTTTTTTTCCACAACAGTATCTGTATGTCTTCAAATAAAGATACATTAAGCTGAACATTCCATTTCTGTCATCTCACACACGTGTAGGAATGAACAGCTGCAGTGCTCAATCTGTACCAAGAGCTCCAGTTTTACTGACACTATCAGACACAGATGTGCAGCTCCTGGTTCCTTTGGTCTCTGGAAATCATTCACTAAAATAAATCAGCACTTAAAAAACTCAACGCGTGAAACAGAAGCATGTCAGTACTCTGGAGAAAAAGTGCGTCGCGTCCTGCACATTCAGAGCAGCAGCTCGTCGTCCGTGTGTGACGTCCTCACCCCTGATGGATGAAGGGGTTCGGTAGTGGTTTCACTGATCCGGGAGGGGAAACCCAGCCTGCTCACAATCAGTTTGTGAACTTCTCCGTTTCACAGGCAGGGTTTTTGTTCATCGGTTGAAATTAAATGTTTAGAGGTCATCGCGCATGAACAAATGCGTGTAGGTGTGTGTGTGTGGCCATCAGTTCGCTTTGGGTGACGTGACCTGCTGGTGGTCGTAGATTGAGGTTTTCAGGGCGCAGATCAGGTGGTCGTCGTGCACCACGCTCCACATCCGGAGCAGCTCGCGCGCGCTCAGCTTGTGAACCACGATGAGGTTTCTGTAGAAGCAAGGCTCGCTGTTCATGGGACTCACCCTGCGCTTGGTGATGCCGAAGGTCCGGAAGCCCGGGTGCATCTCCGGGGCCAGCTGGAGCTTCTGCAGGCACATCCCCAGGAACACGTCGTCGATCGGGTACAACTCCAGGTTCTCCGAGACCACGAAGAGCCTCCGGGCCAGCTGGGAGGACATGAGAAACCCCCCGCCGCCGACGTAAGCGGGGTAGGGCTTGTCGTAGAGCTCTTTCGGGATGTAGTACTTGCTCTGGCGGTTTCGGATGGGGATGGCCTTGGAGATGGTGTCCCCCACGAACAGCGTGGCGTCCCTGCGCTCCTCCACTTTGAAGGCGATGAGCTCCAGCAGGTTGCCCGTGTTCACGAACACGTCGTCGTCCCCCTTGAAGATGAACTGCACGCCGGCGCAGTAGATGTCGAACCAGCGGAGGAAGTTGACCTCCTTCAGGGTCAGGTTGAAGAAGGTGTCCATGAAGTCCCACTGCAGGATGTCCCCGTAGATCCGGTCCTCGTACTCGATCAGTTTCTGCAGGTTCTTTGCGTCCTTGCCGGTCGCCGGGCTCCCCAGCAGGAACAAAGTTATGATTTTCCTGCCGCCTGCCGTGTGCTCCCGGCCCCAGGTCCTGCGCACCGCGTCGCGCCGGTCGTGCTGCTCGATGACGGACTTGACCACCATGAGGAGGTGCGCGTCTCCGTCCGCGCACTTCTCCGGGTGGTTGATGAGCATGGGGAAGTACCTGCAGTGCCTGTGTAGGACAAACTGGTGGAACCTCGGGTCCAGGCGCCGGAACCAGTCCTGGCTCCGGACCGACGCGTCCTGGCTGCAGTTCAGCAGCTGCGCGTCCCAGGCGGCCGGAGTCCCGTTGGCGACCCGCTGCGCGTCCTGACCGTCGCTAAGCACCGACGACTCCGAACCCGGCGATCTCTGTTTCACCACCCTCTTTTTGAATGAAAAACACTGTGAGCCGCACCAGTCGGCCTCGCTGCCGTGTTTGAGCCCAGCCCCGTCCTTCTCTGCCACTTTCAGCTTCTGGATCATGAGAAGAGAGGCGAAGACCAGAGACAGACTCAACAGGGGCTTCAGCAGAACGAGCCATTTCCTCCGGACAAGGTGATCCATGGCTCTCACCGTGGCTCCCGGGGACCCTCACACGCCGGAACCCTCTGCCTTCATTGCGTTTCACAGTCGTGCCACCAGCGCCGCTCACCTGGACACCAGGGCCCGCGTTCTGGCTCTGAAGTGGCCCCGGGACTCCTCCTGCCCATGACTGGGCCCAGCGGGGGTGGGAGGATGCGGGATGCGCGGAGTGTTCCCAGGGTTCTCCTCGTCCCCTGTCCTCTGTCTCTGAATGGAAACCTGCGGCACGAGGTCTCTCCCCGTCTCTCTCAGATCAGCCCCCTCCCCAAAGTTCTCCTCCCACTGATGATGTGCGCTGATCTGGGACCAGCGGTCCTCTCACACGCACCTGATGAACCACAGAACAGGGCCATATTACTGTCTATACACGCAACTTGTGTTTGTTTTTGAGCAGAATTAGGCTACATGCATAGAAATTATTACAATTAATGATGATATAATAAGCATAACACAACAGCAATTATTTAGAAATAGTAACATTAATGTTTTATAGAGTTTACTAAATGTTGCACGCGGCTGTACAACTTAGCCAGGGACAATTTACACATTTACTGTAAAAGTTGTAAATAAAATATTGTTTTAGGGGCTGTACACCAACATTAAAGCACTGATTAATTAACCCGGGAAGTTCTCGCTTTCGCTGTGCTGAAAATGAACCAAAGAAAAATATGTTTGATCAGTGTCAACACAGGGCAAAAACAAATGCAGCAGTTGGAATGAAGGCTTTCAAAATAAATAAACAAATAAAATGAAATTATTGAGCAGGAACATTTGAGTTGTCTTGGTTAAGCATCGACAGGTGGGACGGCAGGAAACCTCGTCATACTGATACATAATTATCCAGTGGGAACGTCGACATTATGAATTGTTGTACGTTTGGTCACTTGTTGGTGTCTGTAAAGTGTAAAATCGTTTATGAGCTTCCGAATAGTTAGATATCATGACGTCACCCTACGTTGACGTTCGCTCGCCCACTGGGAGCGGAATTACTTTCCAGCACCCTCTTGTGGACAGTTTGCGGAATTACAGTTTCCTCCGCGATCTCTCGCCTCACACGACCAAAGCAAAAAAGAGAAAATTAAACAGAACAAGC
>KV751326.1:5503377-5514966 GCA_001698575.1 Mola mola
CTTATGGCTCTGCTCATCAGACAGGAGCCCCTTCGCTGCTTCAACGAGCTTGTGGCTGTGCAAGCCTGGGCTCAGCAGCTGACCGATGTCATGCACGACTGATATTGGAAGCACGCAGTTAAACAACACCAGCAATTTCCTCTTTTTGTATTGTGCCTGGAATTTTGTAATGAAAAAAAAAATCCCCACCTCCTCCGCTCCACGTCTGATCTCTGGAGAGAAGAACAAGCTCAGTGTGGTCTGGCAGAGTCCTAAAGAACTCCTCCGTCACTTTGGTCCCATCAGAATACAAACAAACATGGGCGCCAGCAGGTGGCAACTGTGCATGACGATGAAGAAAACTTTTAATATACAAATAACAATAACTATATCCATAAAAGTCATATTTTATCATTTTTTCTATAAAACGGGACAGAAAAACGGTGTTTTCCTTTATTTATGATCCTTATGAGTTGTTCATTTTGTTTGGATCAGGCTGGGTTCTGGGTGACGTAGGTTTCGTTATGACGCATCTACGTCACAGTTTGTGCACGTTATCTCTGCTGTGTTTTGGTTCTGTGCGTGTAATGGCTTCTACCTCACATTAACGTACATTAATCGAGCAGCAGTCACCAAACAGGTAAAGGTTTGCGTAACAAAACACTGAAAATGTGTTCACAGCACAACGAACCAGCCTGGTGTTTACTTCTCCGAGAGGAGGACGAGGAGGAAGCCCGCGGCGGCGGTAACTTTTACAAATGCTACGCGGAAGGAAAAACAACACACACTCTGACCTGTAATAACTTGCAGCCTTTCTTAAGCAGCTCTTTCACATCTCCTGCCGCAACTCCGTACTTTGTACTGTCACTCCAGCTCCTAATTTTAATGGGTTTGTTTTTCCTGAGACGAAACATCATCACTTTGTCTGTTTGTTTGTTTGTTTGAACCTGCCGCATCCGTCTTCTTCCTCGCTAGACTGACTGCATGCAGCAGTGTCGTGTTGCTGCCCTCTAGTGGCTGTATGCCGCTATCGCCTTTGTGTGTTGCAGGAGGCTACTGTGTGTGATTTAGGAGTGTGAATCACCTTGTAACCTACTCAAAGGATCTGTCTGCTCTGGCGCGAGACATCACTGGTACACACACACAGTTTATGTGACTGTGTTTTGAAGCCAGGCTCTTTGTCACCTTCCTTCCCTGTGCAGTTTCTGTGGTGTCGCAGAATGCATTGTCCTGTTAGGGACCTACTGTCTCACACTGGTTTGTGTCAAGTGGCATCAGGATCAAGGGTTTCACAGCCAAACTTTGCAACAGAGCCAGGTGATTAAAGTGATCAATTCAACTGCCAGTGGCGTTAATGTTATGGCTGTTTAAATGGCTGTTGTAAATGCAGATGGACTGCCATTGTACACAACAAGAACAAGATCACAAGACAATTGCATAAACCATTTAGGAATTACAGACATTTTTACACAAACTGAGGCTCGCAAGTAACGGGACAAATTGATGTAATACTGAATATTAAGATTGTTTTAATACTTCTCTGACAGTGCTCAATGACTGCCTGTAGTCTGGAACACACAGACATCACCAAATGCTCCAAATTTCATCCCTGGAGATGCTTCGCTGCATCTGCCTCCATTGGTTGCTCATTTGTGGCTCTTTCTACCTTCAGTTTTTTCTCTTATGAAAAAGCTGCTTGAACAGGTTGAGATCAGGGCCTGTATTTATCAAATGTCTCAGAATTACTCTTAAGGGTGCTGCCAAGAATTGACTTGAGAATAGAAAAGTTCTTGGCTCAAAGCTGTGCTTAAAAGTTTGTTATCAAGCATGTAGCAAGCAAGCAATGAATGGAATTTCTTATCTAAGAATATTCTCAGATAAATGTCAAAATGTATAGTGAAACTCAATAGGGTCACATTCAACACTCATATAGCAATAAAAAACCTTTGAAAGAATAAATTATAATATTTAAATTGGAAATCAAAGACAAACAGTTTCTACTATGTTGCCAACATTTCTTGATTATAAATTTGAGACTGGTTTGCTCAACTGACTTCTCTATGTAAAGGCTAGATTTAATGACGTGATCACAGCCACCATTGATTTTAAAAGAAAGCCTAACTGGAGAGAGGAAGAAGTTCTGTGACTTGCGGAAATGATTGAGTAAAGAAAACAAATTATAAAAGGCAAGTTCAGACCCACATTAACTAGTGCGGGGAGGAAAAATCCATGGTGGGGTGGGGGCTTTTGAACACGTCGCACATCTCCTGCATTCGCTCATCATGTGAATGTGAGAGGAAGTGGCACAACATTTTCTCTCTAATAGCCATCAAGTCCAACATTATGTGCATTCATTTCTTTCCTTTTTGCAGCCCTTTGTCCCACAGTGCCTTATTTACTCAGCACATGTATAAAACCTGAAATCATGTCATCATTAATGCTGGGAGCGCTGCTCTTAATGTAAATGTTAGCAACTGCGCTTACAACTTCTGGCAAACCGACTATTTGCGTGGACAGTGTTTGCTTCTGCAGGGTATCTGTTGGGGAGTTGATGAAACGAGTAACAACATGAGTAGCGATAAGTGTCATAATTGTTTCCACACCAATTCGGCTAATTAAAAGTTTTGATGGTCTCAAATCCTCAGCATGTAACTGTTGCATTTTTCATGTGGCAAAGGACATAAAGCATCATCACTATCTTGCATTCAGCTGAGATGGCGTTGCTGCGTAAAGTTGATGGTGAGATGACCTCCCTCCCTGAGTCTGCGACCCTATCCAAGTGATATCGTGATATGATTTGATTAACTGCACTTCATCAAACAATTCCATCACGTTGTTTTTCTCCTGGAGAGGTTTGTCTCTGTCTTCTCTCCTCTTAAGTATGAAAGTAGGAGTACATTTCTGAAAGTTAAAGTGGCAATTTGAGAAACTTGATAAATACGAGCCCAGGTGACTGACTTGGCCATTGAAGAATATTCCATTTCTCTGTCTTCAAAAAGTCTGCAGTTGCTTTCACAATATGTTTAGGGCCGTTATCCATCTGCACTGTGAAATGCCGTCTTATCAGTTTTGCAGCATTTGGCTGAATTTGAGCAGGGAGTATAGCCCTATACACCCCAGAATTCATCCCGATTACTTCCATCAACAGTCACATCAATAAACACCAGTGTCCCAGCCATACATGTCCATGCCATAAGACTGCCTCCACCATGTTTGACTGATAATGTGGTACGCCTCAGATCATGAGCTGGTCCTTTCCATCTATTATTATTATTGGCAACAATAGTAATAATAATAATAATATCATCAAATACTGAATGCACAGCACTACAGTACATGGAAACAAGTACATTTTGCATATAGGACAGAGCACACTGGAGGTAAATGTTTCTTTACCCTCTCTTACAAGCTCTGCTTCTTGAATGCGATGAAAAAAAAAATCCCATGAGAATAAATAAAACTTTCACCCCCCCAAACCATACAACAGTGCAAAGCGATACTGAGGGTAATGACCCCAACGTTTTCACACTTAGTGTCCTGACTGTGTGAGGGATTTCCGCTGATTAACACCTGTTTTTAGCATTTGCAGCAGCAGGACAAATAAGGACTGAACAGTATGTTCAGTACATGTATGCTCCATAATTCTATTAAGTGACAAGTCTTGAGTGCTTTAGTTGAAGGCATTTGGACTCTGGACAGAAGGTGCCTTCAACTCAAGCACTTACGACTACCTCAACCTACACAAACATACAACTATATTAAGTGGCAGGAAATTTACTATTTAATTTTTACTTTGTGATGAAGAAAGGGGACACGAACAGAATGTTAAAGCCTAAATTGACTATTTGGATGTCATCTGTCAACACAGATTTACGTAAATAGCCAAAAAACATAATACTAGCTCGTTACTGCTACTACGAATATTAATATCAATAATGAATTTAAACTAAAAACCAGAATGTGTTACTTATTATCCGTTATAATAGTCAGTATGTACTAAATTGCAACGTATGAGATGTTGTGAAACTTTTATAGAAGGCAACACGACATCACAACGACAGCAGACTGTACCAAAAATGACAATACTGTGGCTGCGTGAGCATTACCATAGTAACTGACGCAACGAGATGGGAAATACCAAGTGACAGTGAGAGGAGTAAAGGTGTCGAAATTTAGTTTACATGTTCAGTTTATGATCAAAACGACTCGTAGCACAACGAACTTGTTTGTGAATCAAGTCGCATCTTTCTTATTTTTCTTTTTTTTAGTGGATATTCCTCATGAATTATTTGGTTTACTCCAACCACCCCCTTCGTACTGAGTGGCAGAATCCAATTTCAATATGGCGGCCGCGGAATTGAAATTCTGAACCGGCTGTTAGTGATGTTTTCTGTGCCAACTCGGCTCATCTTAGGCCTTGTCGTTCTCATTTTTACTCCAGAATATGGTGAAAACAGAGGACGAATCCACATCGAAGGACTGCTGGAGAGAGGTGTTTGAGAGAAACCGCTCTGTTCCCCCGCCCAGGCAGACCGTCCGCCTGGCTGCGGAACGCCACTGCACCCACTCCGAAGGCTTCCAGCTCAGCCTCGGCCGCGTCAGTGTGCCTCGCCTGCCGGAGGTGAGTGTCACAGCTCCCGCTCAATGCTTGCTGTAGGGTTAGTGACAGTTTTTAGTGTACTTTATGGAGTGGAACACTGACTTTGGGCTGCTCTCACGGACTAAAACATACGTCTAAAATAATATAGGTCCTCACTGTCATTGGGATACACGCCAGTGCATCTGTGGAGGAGTCGCCAAATTCCGACCAAAAACATGTAATTCACCTTTCAGAACAAAACACCCAAGCCTGCTGTTTATCCTCTTGGATATCATTGTTTAGTGGTGTAGACAGGTCAAATGATCATGAATGGACATCTTCTCTTTTTAGTCTCAGGAGGTTCCAGAAGGGGACCAAGATGTGAGCTACCAGCTGCGCCTGACCCTGTTTGATAGAGATCACAAGCACTTTTTTGGGAAAACATGGAGGAGTCAACCCCAGAAGATGAAAAACAACAGGATCTCCTTCAGTGAGGTATTAACAGCAGACATTCTACTGAAGCAAGGCCAGATGAAAAAGCAACAACCAGCCGAAACACAGCGAATTACAAACCAACCTGGTTGCCAAAGTGATTCCAATTACATCCAACAATTGCCATGAATCACAATTCATTTTCCCACTGTGCAAGAGCTCATATTTAGGTGAGGCAACAAATGATGAGGATTTGGAGGTTTTTTTCACCTGGAAAAAAAAGGATACAGTGCAGATTCTGTTGAAATTGGATTCATTCAAGAATATTGTATTTTCCATTTCTTTTTGCCTTCAAAGGCAAAAAGTTGCTTTTGCAGAATGTTCAGGGTCATTATCCATCTGCAGTCTGAAGTACTGTCCTATCAGTTTTGTGGAATTTGGCTGAATGTGAGCAGAGAGTAGAGCCCTATACACCTCAGAATTCATTCTTATACTGTACAGTAGCAGTCACATTATCAATAAAAAGCAGTGAGCCTGTTCCATTGGCAGTCAAACCACTGCCTCCTCCATGTTTGACACATGATATGGTGCTTTGGATCATCAGCTGTTTCTTTCCTTCTCCAGAATTTGCTTTTCCCTTCATTCTGACTCAAGTTAAAATTGGTTTCATCTGTCCAAAGAATCTTATTCCAGAACTCGGGAGGCTTTTTTCTATGCTCTCTGTCAGAGTCTAATCTGGCCTTCCTGTTCGTGAATGTTATCAGAGTTTTGCACCTTGTACTAAATCTGTATTTACATTCATGAAGGCGTCTCTTGATTGTAGACTTTGACAACGATATGTCAACCTTCTCCAGAGTATTTTTGACTTGTCTCCATGTTGTCAAGAGTTTTTTTCTTCACCAAGGAAAGGATTCTGCCATCCATTTTAGTTGTCGTCCCCGGTCTTCCAGTCCTTTTGATGTAAACAATGTGCCAAATTGTTGATTTGGCCACTCAAAAAGTTTTTGTTATTTCTCTGGTCCATTTTTTTTTCCCAGCCCACTGATGGCCTCCCTCACTTGCATCAGTATCTCACTGGACTTCATATTGATAGCTCCAGTCAAAAAGTTTCCAAATAACAGCACCTGAAATCATCTCCAGAACTTTTATCTGCTTCGTTTGTCTTGAAGTAACGAGGGAACGGACAACACCAGGCCATTAAACTGCTTGTCAGTAAATTGTCCAAATACTGTTAAGCCCCTGAAAATGGAGGTACTCTGTACAAACTTGCTGTAGTTCCTAATGGTACGTGCCATATTTTTGCGAAATCTCTTAAATCAAGCTGAAACTCTGTACTGCATGTCTCATCTTGATTGTTTTATTTTAAATCAATTGTGATGGTGTATAGAAGCATGTGTCATTGTCCAAGTACCCCTGGACCGAACTGTTTTTCAGCTCAATACAAAAGTGGTACATAACATATTCAACTGAATGTTTTTTTTTTTTTTTTTTAAGTGAAGTACTCCATTTTGCTTCCCCTGCACCCCAAGCTAGTATGAAAAAAAAAAAAAAAACTAAGAAGAAAATAAAAATCATGGACTGCTGGTCTTATCTTCTGATGGCACTTGACTCACCTCTGTGCACCTTGGCGGTTTACTCTGGAATCACATATGATGTGTTATTGCCGTCTGTGCTACCATTAAAACATATGCATTGAAATATGTTCCTTGAACTAATATATTGAAAAGTGCTGATGATTTACCCTTGTAGAACGATATGGTTCTGAGTATAATTTCACTTTTAAGAGGTTTTTTTTTACTTCCCTGCACATATTGTAAATCAGATATGCAGTGTCAGTGATATAAGTCATTGTTTCTACAGTGACCTGGATGATATTTAATGGTATCGGAGTATCGCGATACACATTTTCAAATACAATAGGACTTGAATTTAGTTTTTCAATATGTCACTAGTAGATCCAGTCAAAAATGGAATATTTGCACTTTATTTTGATGTTTATTTTCCTCTGCTAGTTTAATATGCTTGCTATGGTTGTCACAGTTTCGTGAGAGTGCATCACCCAGGCGAGTTAATGCTCACCTCATTTGTTCATCTAAAAGATCCTATTTTATTGTTGGAACAGTAAGAAAAGTTTCATTTCTGTTTTTACTTGGGTGATTAAGTGATGAAAGAATCGGCCCTAATCTGTGATCTCTGTTTCTTACAGGGGGGGAAGTGATAAAACCCATGTGGCACAGATACAGGAACTAATTAGCCAGTCTTGGTTCCTCAGATGCCTTTAGTTTGAGTCATCAAATTTAGTGTAATTGTTGGAGGATAACTACTAGTATAACTTTTATTATACTGATAAAATTATTGGTTCAGTATATATCATGCCTCCCTAATTCATTGTCCAGGTTTACAAAGTCTCCATCCCATTAGATGCCATCTAAAATAAATGGAATTACCTTTGAGAGCTACATTAATATGTGTATGCCCTTTTTCAGCTGTGCTTTTTGTGTTGCCACTGAGTGTGAGATGCTGGCAGTTAGCACGCTGTTGCCAGCTTAGCGAGTTTTGCTCTTTTCGACTGGCCCTTCTCAGTTTTCACACACCCGCTAAACAGATGTGATTGATTTTTAGTCCGAACCTAGTGACTATAAAAATTTAACATCTAATGGTTTTTCATTGCAGCGTTACTGCCTCCCTTAACGTGTTTGCAGTTGCAGCTCATTAGTTCTCTGCTACTCCGCACACCAGTGAGCGACGGCAAACATTTGCGCCATCTCCCTGTTGCTGTCATTATGGGTTTACCTTTCCCAGTTGACAGGTTCTGCAGCACCGCTAAGATCCAGTGGTAGTCTGTGAGCGGCGGACAGGTACGCACGCACAGCAGCACAGTGAATTCAAAATGGACCATTTGGCTTAACTGCGTCCATCAATCACCTCTATAATGAAGTTGTGAGGAGCTTTTGGCTCTATAGACTGAATTACAGCGCAGCACACTGAGGCAGGCAGCCAGGCAACAACCCAAGCACAAGAAACAGTTTATTTTACAGAACAGAACAAAACTTCAGCAAATTTGTGCTGAAGTTTTGTTTGAAGCAGAGTGAAAGGGTTTAGAGCTCAGTGTTAACACAGCAGGGCTTAATTAACAGAAAAGTGGATTTATGATGGTTGATTAATAATTTTAAGTCTAATATTCAGTAAAAAAGGGTAAAAGATGCTGATTATGGCATCTCAAATATGGGGATTGCAGCCCTGATTTTGGACTTTTGGCCAGACAATTGGCTTAATCACATTGATTTTTTGCAGAATGCCGGAAACTTGTTTCAGCTGTAAATACATGTTTTTAGGGGGGCTCCTCACCGTGTAATCAACTCTTTGAGGGAGCTGGAACAACATCTCGTCTTTTGATGTGGTGATCAGTTTAGTTTTGTTCCCGCAGGTCATCGCATCTGTCATCACGGTAATGTTTGAATGCAGATAGGATGGCTGCAAGCGACAAATGTCGGCGCCAGGCTACCCCAGCCGTTAGAACATCAGTCCACTGTGGTTTGATCCTTGGTGCACTCTGGTATTTACTGTAATTTGATATCCTCTTTTGGTAATATTTCTGCTGTGGATAAGTGCCTCGAAGAAGCAGAGCTAAATTCGTACAGGTTAATTGACCTGACATTGTAGTTGTAATGTTCATTGCTCTGGTTCTGTGAACAACATCGGTCTGTAGTTTTAAATGTGAGGTTCGACTTACGTCCAAGTCCACTGTTTCACTTTGTGACACTTTTTAAAATGTTTAGTTTTCTTTTTCCCCAGCCGTTGCTCTTTTCTGACTGTGTTCACCTCTGCAAAATCCTCATTAGCTAAGGGGAACAAGAAATTAGTGTATAAGTCAAACTCTGTGATCTACTTTTGGAAAGGCGTGCTTTGATGATGAAATTTCCAATTCCGTCTTGAAAGTTCCTGAGGATGTCGTAGCTGCGGAGGAGAGCCAAAGACAAAATGTATAATGTTTTTATTGAAATATGCCACGGATCAGATATTATTGTCATGGTGTTCATTCCACTTGAAAGGATCTCTTTTGTTAGGCGAGGCAACCTAAAGTCAGTCATGTCCATGCTCTAGTCACTTCTTTGTTGTGCAGCGGGTATTAGGTAAAGCTAAAATTCTTACAACCTGTTACACATCACTGTGCAGTTGGGACCTTTATTAATGAGATGTGAGGACATGAGATTTTACTGGGCACTTCTGTCACACCACACTTCTTCTGAAAGCGTAATAGTTCTTGCCATAGTTTAGGCCAAAGAGGCACAGCACAACCTTCATCATTACTCAACTATAAAAATCTTCAAGTGAATATCAAAGTTATTATTTTTTTTTATCATCGGTCAAATATTATCAAGCACAATTTACCTTAACTGTATTTTTTTTCCCAACTGTCATCAAATTCCTTCTGCCTCATTTTTTAAAATTTTTTTTCCCCCCACATTTTGGGACTATTCATATATACATATTTTTACCACTCTACGTAATGGCTGATATCGAAACACTGCCATCTAGTGGCTAAATCCAATCATTGTGCAAATCACCGAGACTGTATTTTAAGAAAATCCTAATCTTTACAAGCTCTTGCAGATTTTAAGTTTGGCATATGTGTTATACATGGATGAAAACATATAAACAAATGTTATATTATCTTTCTGCCAATACTATATCCCAATCCTGTTCCTAAATCCTACACACTGATACTGTAACATAAGAGAACTCACCTTAACTTGGTGTGGGAACATTGCTCTGGAAAGCCACAAAGTTAAATGTAAAGTGTCAGTGTAATGGTAGTAGCAGCACTATGTTGTACCACATTAGGAACAAACCTCATGTTGTCACGTCCAAGGATGGCTTGCAGCCAAAGATCACATCTCTGGACTGAGATTAATATGCTGCCAGTGTAGTAGAGGGATTCAGAGCGAATTTGTATCCCAAGCCCTAGTTTGTTCAAAGAAAGTTAATTTATTTTGCTTTTATTCTGAAAAAAATGTAAACTTGTCTGATATGGACATCCTCTTGCAATTCTGACCTATGACCCGGTTGTGATAGTTTTCAAGAGCACGATAGTTGAATTTTAGTTCTGGCACTGACGTATCAGAGGTGAAGTGTAGAGGTTTGATACCCTGCACCATAAAGCGGGCTTCAGTTAATGGTGGTCTTGCAATTGGTTGGAGTCCTGGTTCTGCGATAAAGTAGAAGGAAAGAACTGAGTGAAACTTGCAACCAAACAGCCTTTAAAACTACTAAAAGGGTGTCTTACCATGTCCCACATTCCTTAAATATTGCAAATAAAAAGAGGGAGTCCCGAAAGAATCAAGATTAATGTTTTACAATGATTGACAGACATTAGAGAGACATTAAATGCTTTTCTACTGTCAGACTCTTTGAGCTGGTCATTTTTGTAAAAAACCCTGCTTATATTGTCATTAATTTTTACTAATTACTGCCACCTCTTGCTGTGGTGAATCACAAGTTACAGTTCACATCAGAAGCAAGTGTTTTGCACCTGTTTTGAACTACAGGGAGGCAGGACGTATGAGGGAACAAGGAAGGCCTTACCTGACAGCTCCTGATGGTTTCAGATCCACTTCATTTCACGGCCTCCTCTCATCCAGACATCTGCTCCTCAGTCTTACTCCCCTATATGGCACTCAGAAGACAGAAGTCAGAAACAGAGCTGCAGCCCTGCTGATGGAAGGTTCTTGGCACTTGAGCAGGCATTTCTGCCCTCGCATGGCTTGAACTTTTAAGCAGCTGAGAGATGCAACCTCACCACAGTGCCTGCCAGAGGGGTTTCTTATGAAACCAGCATCATTTGTGAGCTACAAAATGTGCCCGTACGTATTCTTCCAGCATCGTGTTTGCCATCTCTTCTGAGCCATTCTGTTGCCTTTGAACAGATATCTGGGGAGCAGCTGGATATCTGGGTTCTCTCTCAGTCAAACATCTGAAGGTCTCTGCGTGTCCTGGTTGGCGGCCAGTCACCCACTGTTTTATGATTGCGTCAGAGCGTTGCTGAGCTCCCCTGTAGCCGCTGAACATGCCTGCTCTGCTAACAATGTTAGCTGCTGCACAAGCTGTTTTCAGAAAGTCTTTTTAACGTAAAGAAAACCATGAGCCGTCACTGGCTGATAAATGCGGAGTGTTGCGTAGGTCGTTTTTATTTTTTTGTGCAGATATACATATGAGTCAGAGCCGTGGCACATTCTGATTTTCAGTTTTGTCACCATCAGTTTTTGTCACCATTTCGGTGCTTGATGTTCTCTTGATTGATCACAGTGCGTGGCCTTACTTTGATCCACCGTAATAGTAATTCCCCGTATAAAAACCCACTCGGTATCCCAATAAGCGCCCTAATCCCATTATCCATCTAGGGTAATAATATAAACCACATAATATCCTATCAGGATGATAAAGTGGGCCTGGCCGTTTTGGTGTCATGCAGCGAGGGCTGCACTGGCTTTTTTTTTTTTTTTATTGAATTTAACCTGATGCACTGGTATTCATGTTGGTGTTTATGAGAGGCAAATTGCTGTTTGATATCCCAATAATGGGGTGGGGGGGGGGGTCCT
>KV751326.1:5515004-5532207 GCA_001698575.1 Mola mola
GTATTGTGAAAATTGCAAGGCCCCCACCTCTCCAAAGTCAGCAGTGATGGATTGGTTTTAATATCGAGTGAAAAGCAGAGGTGCGGTTAGTGATTAAAGAAAGAGAAAGAGAGAGCTCGTACAAGATCAGTTTTCTTGCTTTGTCTCTGCGTCTCTTTCTCTGCCAGCAGAGGCGAGACCTGTTGAGAGCAACGGCGCCTGCTGTGCCTTTTGCGAGACGTTTTCGATTTGTCCGACTTATTTTGAATATAGAGCGCACAGGTTTGTCAAGGCTTTATTGGTTTACAAAACTTGTGACAGCTGCGTTTATGTAAGAGTTGCTGTAAGTACAGTCGAATTGAAAGCTGTTGTTTTGTTTTCTTTAATGCACAGGGGGAAAGATAGGTACTGTACATTTCTTTTGACAGAGAAACCAAGGCCTTTTTGTTTATGTAGTGCGCTTTTAAAAATGCAATCAATCATACTATGAAGTGATGTCCCTGTTGTGAATTTGGTATCTGTTTTTTCCTGGTGCAAACTCTAGTATGTCCTAAATCAACCACACTACGCTTACTCTCCCATCTCCCCTGCCGCTGGGTTTCTCACACCATGACTCAGATTGTTGGACAGATTGATTTTAGTCTAATTTCTCTCCTTGTCTTACTCAGTCTTAGGCAGTAAATGCTGTGGCCAGTAGAGAGCAATGTTGTTCTATAAATCGGCAAAATGGCCTGGAGCAGACAGGGGCAGTGTGCGTCTTTCTGCATTGTCTCTTACTGCGATCATTCCATTTGAACTGCCTGCCTTCCCAGGGAGCCAAAGGTTTCTTCTCATTTATGCAACATTATCAGGCCGACGGCTGGGTTTCGGAGAAAAGGCCAGTTCTTGTTCCTGTCCGTGCAACCTTCTGGTTTCTAGGTCTACAAATGCTGTTTGGCCTGATGCAGGTAGCACCCCCCTGAATAAAGTCGGAGTAACACACACACTCACACTCTGTAAACCCTTTAACCCTGCTCTTACCCATCAAAGGTGGTACCAGAGTGAATCAGAGCGTACCATGTGTCTTAAGTGTGAAGCAAACAATAGCCATCACCACCACATGAACAGCCTTATTACATGACTTGAGAGCTCTGGAAAGCAGGAAGACAGTGGCTCACCAATGGGAAAACATTTGAAGAGGCATCATGCAGTTCCTCTGCTTTTGTTTCTTAGTCGTTCTCCAAAGGAGCAAAACGGTTTCAAAGTGAAGAATCCCATGTGGCTCAAACTTGGGTTTGGAGTAATGAATGCATGGCAGTAAGTCATATTCAGCCCGTGAAGCACAAATTTCTCCACACAGCGTAGAATAGCTTGGCAAATTTAAGCTGTTTGTGTGGTAATGAAGCTACAGTTAAAGCCTCCCATTTTTCTTTGCCTCGTGCACTAAAAGGGGACACATCCTCCAAAAAGGCTCGCTCAGCTGAAGGAAAACTTCTCCTTTGGCTGATATTCTGCACTACGGTGTTATGCAGTCTGTCACATGTCATTGCACACATGATGCACCTCCATTCAAGCGTGGCCATTCAGCTGCCACATAAGAAGAAGCTCTGCCCTTTTCCTTTTTCTGTAGAGAAGAGGTGAGACGTTCTACATGCACAGAAAAAGTCTACATATGGGTACATATGGATGGATGAAACAATGAAATCAGTGTTTTAGAGTGCTAATGATTATTGTCAACACAACAATTTAGAGAACAATCTGACCATTTTTCTTCTAAACAGGTTATTTTACTCAATTTTTCAAAGCATCATTATTTTAATTAATTAGCCTGTTATTAGGAAAATGGACGGAGATGTGACTATGTGGGTGGTGTTTGCTGGAATGCTGCAATTATCACCTTTTATTCCATACGCGTGGCTTCCACTGTGTGGCCTATGGGTTCCTCAGCTTGTGGCTGCTTCAACTGAGGTGGTTTGATTAAAAGCGCTGGTTGGGCTCGTTCTGTGCACGCGGAAGACTTCAGACGCCGTCATCCTGGTGACAGGCCGTAAACGCACGCACGCACGCACGCACGCACAGCACAGCACAGCACAGCACCGCAGAGATTAATTATTGACGGCGGTGTGCGCTGCCTCTCGGCCTCAGTTTTATTCTGAGGACTCACCCATCACATCTGGTTTGAAAATGTAGGTGGCAGCTGGAGGTAAGGCGTCTCGAAACAGTCAAATTTAAAGCTGAAAGCTTTTTCGGCTCGTTGTGCTATATGTGAATGCACATCTCTGGTCTCCGACTCAGTGTGTATAAGAAAAATGCCATATTTACTGGGCTGTGATTGTGTTTTTCGTACCAATATGATTGTCTGTGTAGATAGTATATTCGATGGTACTTCTCAATCAATCCTCTGTCAGCATTTAGAGTTGTGTCTACTATTTATCATCCCTTATTCTCCACAAATCAAGTAGGGCGTCATTGCACAACATCACCCCCACTCAGGCAAATGTGTTGCTGGATTCAGACCATTCATATGCAGACTATGGCAACAGGAAAAGTTGATAAGACTTGTTGGAAATGTTGCAATAGGATAAGGCTGGAATATTCAATTTTTTTTCCTCCTGCTAAAGTTTGATAGAGCTTATTACCCGATGTCCCTTGCATTGTAGTCGTAAAAAACTATTTAAACCACATCAAATTTCCTTTATTCCCATCAAAATAGGTGCTGTAGGGTATTTTTTTTTTTTTTTTTGAGTCAATCTTACATACCCCATCCTGCTGCTCTATATACTCACTAGTGCACAGAATGTGTATTAATTTGCATCTTAAAATGGGAGCTCAGATATTTTAGGAAATGACACAGACTTACAACAGAACAATAACAATTCGTTTTCTAACACTAAGGTTCAGTCTCCTTCAGAAGCATCCACCAGAGAGAGTAGTTACAGTATTTAATAGACGCACTGGACTATGTCGGTTTTGATCTTGTCATGAAATTTGTTGACAGCAAAACCCCAGCCTTATCCTTTTGACTTGTTAAACTTTGCTTTGGAACGAGTGTGCGCTAAAACGGCCCAAAGGAGCTTTTTATCCTCTCTTTTGAACTACTAAGTGCTCAGATAAATGGCCAGCAGTAAAAACACGAACCTTTTATTGCATCTTGATATGTTCTGTCTTCCATTCTCTCTTTATTTCTTTAACAAGGCCTGGCACCTCCTACAGCAACTGCATCAAGCCCGTGAAGCCCTCCTGTGTGAAAAGCCACATGATTGATGGACAAAGGAGCTGCTATGGCAGCACAGACAGGCCTTTAGCTTACCTCGGGGCTTAATTTCTTCTCCCAACCGGCATGCCAAACTAAGAGATATACGCTTCAATTATACATGGGGATGGCGGGGCTTCAGACTCTGCTGCCTTGCCCGAGCACTGATCAATATTTAAGCTCCAAAGGGACCAAACATGTAGTGGAGCAGCTGCTGCTTAAGAGCTTTACACACTGGATTGGCACGCCCCCGAATACATAGCGACACAGTAGGGGTGTGTGCGATCGAGGGAATTCGTGGCGACATGGGAGCTTTTGCCGTGGTGAGGTGAGAGTCTCAAGTAGATGTTACGTGTGTGTGAGTGTGTGTGGATAACTTATGGCTACTCTGTCGTTCAATTCTTACTTGACTACTTCCTCTATCCCACACACACACACACACACACACACACACTCTTGGAGCTTGTCCCCTATAAATTCTGCAATCAGCTCAGCATGGCCTGTGTGTGAAGTAAAGCTGGAAGGAGTCATTGGGACCCTGACAGAGAAAGAAAGCAGATTCTGCCTCACACTTTGTTGTTCCAGGCTTTGAAGTGTCATTTCAAACTTTTTTGAATGTGGGGTCTGCCGTCGTTCTCCCCCAACCTTTCATCTTTGTATATCTCCTGCATTCCTCCCCTATTGCGATGCATCTCCAGCGTTCACAGCTGGTGCCCGCTGCCTGTCTGTGAGGTCTTTCAGGCAAGATTTCTAAAATGTCAAGAGACTAAAACCTGGGTGACAAACTAAGACTTTAGCTTTCACATGCAGAGATCTGTCCTCAGCAAAGCTGGAGATGAATACAAGATCTGTGTTTGTTGGAGTGAAAACCAGAGGCACTGAAACTCTAAACAAGGGACAGAGACGTGTAGAAGCGGTTGTGGTAGTTGTGCCGATTTTGTAGGTTTTGTGCATGAATGTATTATGGAAACTGGAGTCAGTGTTGATGCTGACAGTGGACTCACAGAAGCAAGTTGGCTGCAAGAAAAGTTTTAGGAATAATTCACTCCTGCCGTTATTTCATCTCGTTAATTTCTCATCTGCTGCAGACTGGCCTGGGCTTTGATCCAGGGCATATAGCCTATCAGGACACAGGCAACTCAGAGCCGACACTGCCTCTACTTCCAGGACCATAGTCAGTTTTCAGCTTCCCCTGTTATACCCTTTATCCATCTTTGTCAGCACCTCTCTTCCCTATATTGTAAAACTCATATTAGAGTTTAACTGGCCGACATCACAGAGGAGATTTTCTTTCCAGACCTTGACTTGTTTTTAATACTGCTTTTTGGGTTAACATCCAGGAGGCCCAAATCACACGCATTAAAGCCACTGAGCGGCTCGCAATGTAGAGTGAATTGGAAGGAGGAAGTGGAATTGGCAGACCCCACAATAGTTAGCAAACTGGCCAACCATGATAGCGGTAGATTTCTTTGAGACAAAGGACATAGAGCCAATGTATTAAGTTCTGAAGACTCTGGACTCAATTCAAAAGCTACTGTATATGTTTGGCCATTTGTCCTGAAAAAACTGTGAGATGAGGTTTAGAGCTTTGGAAAAACATGGTGTTGTGATGCACTTAAGTGCTCAATGAATATAATTTTACTTTGCTTACAGTACTTTGCTGGTGGATGCAGTATTGGGATTTGTATCAATAACCTGGTTCAGACTTATAGAAATAATGTTTTTAATTGCACATTTTTTTTAAATTGTACACATTACTATGGAGGCCTGAACTTTGTCAGTGTGGAAAAATATTAGTTACTAGGATATCATTTTTGATTCTATTTACTTTTAAAATTGTCTTTATTGGTCACCTTAATGTTATAATTCATGGTTGATGCCATATACTGTTTGTCATCTGAACTTTTGATTAAACTTTGAGACTATCAGATCAGACTATAAGTGAATAAACAAGACTGTGAATCTGAGATTTGATCCTGACTTTCAGTATTTGGTTGGATGGTAGCAGAGGAGTATTG
The DNA here is from genome assembly GCA_001698575.1 of Mola mola. NCBI lineage: Eukaryota > Metazoa > Chordata > Actinopteri > Tetraodontiformes > Molidae > Mola > Mola mola. The sequence continues at coordinate 5,520,234 of KV751326.1, forward strand.
TGTTATGTTCAGTTGTGTACATGCGTCCTAATCTACAATGAAAATCAAAAGTTGGTAATTTCTTCGGAGCTTCAGTGGCTGTTGTCCGTTGTCTAAAATAGCCTCAGAGAGAGATTTTTGGAAAATGAGAATCACTGCTTGATGAAAGTCCTTGCTGGATAGAAATCGCATCACTGTCACCCTCATTCCTTGGTGGGGTTCTGCATAATTGGGCCTTTTCTACAGTAATTGCTGCAGTCCTTTCATCTTTGGCTGATAAATCAGCTTTTCTCTGTCCCCCACCTGTTGTTCTTCTTCTTTTGTTTTCTCCCTGTTTGTCCTCATGAAATTAACCTTTTTTTTTTTTTTTTTTTTTTTTTTTTTTTTTTTTTTTCACTGCCTTTGTTAATTTAGTCAAAGGCTCTTTTTTCAATTTGCACCAGTCACTCAGGTGTTTTAAAAAAATAGAAAATAGAACATACCTTTTTTTGCCCTCAGCATCCCAAGCAGCTGCGTTGCACTCCTTTCTCTTTGTTCACTGGTCATGTATCAGGTTGTCTGCACCGCTACCGCCTCCTACATTCTTTTCTCTCTGATCCTGGATGCTGAATGACCTTTATGCACGGCACAAAGGTTTAATAGTATATTTTGGTACCAAAATGTACTGTATGTGCTGATTATTTATTCAGCCTCAGGTTTACCAGCTTATTCATCAAGCAATAAAATCAGCTGGACATTTTTGAGAACGAGAATCTACAGTGTAGTCTGTTAATGAGAGTGAGGTTTGAATTTCTTGCCATTTACTACTGTGACATCCTGTTAGCGTTATACATTTTCACTTTTGGACGTGATGATATTCCCCCACCGAGCCGCAGTGATTCACATATGTCTCATTGACGCCATCTTGAGTTGACACAGAAGCAGATTCTAATGAGCACAAGCTAAACATTTTTCATCCCATTTAAAGAAAGCGTCAATTCAAAAGTTGTTATTTTAAGTTATAGATCCCATGACGCTGACACCTCTGTACGAGGCTTTGATGAACACAGCAGCAGACCCATCTGACTCAGTGAAAGAATTTGAGATGTACGGGGAGTGATTTAGATGGTTCAAATTATACTCAGACTAATGATTTATTATGGACTCAGTTTTGACTTTACGTTGGTTCTTGCATTGCACCGGGACCTGCATTGCTCTTCTGTTCATTAATTGGTGGTGCATCATGCTACTGTCTGTGTTCTCATTTTCTCTCTTTTTGCCAATGAGTCTCCAGTCTGATCAAGACCAGTTGTGATGGTCTGTGTTGGGTTAATTATAATGGATTTTTTTTTTTTTAAAGCTTTGTCCAATTCAGCAGTCACTCATTTGCATACTCAGTCCTATATACGATCCCTTGTCATTATTGACCGCATGAAAGACCGGAGACTCCATCACTGTCATTTTCCCATAACCCTCTTGTCAAGTGAGTGACAGTCACAAAATTTCACATGGAGAGGATTGGTGATGCTGATACCCGCTGGTCCTGAGCCTGTGAAGACTATGCTGCCAAAACTAGTATCAGAGTGCTGCAGCCAAGAATTGTCCTGAGAGCTTGTGCTTGCATTATGAATATGAGGTTTCAACAAAACCCGTGAGAAAAGGCTTATAGTATACAACAAATGTAGTCGTTCTAGGGGAGGAGCTTCCAATTACAGTGTTTGTGCACTTGAATAATAATAACTTTATGATACAGTAAAGCCTTACTGATGTGTTTTTTTTGTATGGCAGTTTTATTAGTCTTAGACACATTCACACAATGTTATGCATTTATACAACATCTGAATAGCTAACATGGGGATGCAGACATGTGCAGCTGGCTGCTTATCTGAGTCCCATGTAGCAGAGAGTAGTTCTCCCAGCAGGCGTGTGGCTAAATGGAAATGCCCTGTTTGCTTTTCTTTCGGGAAGCCTCTAGGGGTTGAACAACAGGGCTCTGTCAATTACACTCCAGTTGCTCTGGACCTCTCTATGCAAACCCAGTGCCCATTTGCAGCCTCTTTGTTTTGCGCCCGTGATTCCCCCCTTCAGTGCTCGCCCGGTTGCTCACGAGTTGAGCGTTTAAGTGACCCCCCTCGTGAGAGCAGGAGGAATTAGCCCCAGTTTTACCTTCTCATAGCACTGTGTGCACTTTTATGATTGCATGTTTAGCACCATCAGCCAGTAATGGTACTCTATGAAGCTATTACACAAGTTTTTGCCAATATTTTCCAAACGGAAGTTACTCATTAGTGCTGAGATACAGATATACTCTCACATTTCATTAAGGAAATCAGCTTCACGGTTTTGTGCAATGCAGTTTCTCTGTGTTTCCATTTTATTTGATAAACCAGACAGTATAGTTGAATGATTATGATATTTGCACTCAAATAATCCAGATCTCTAGTATTACCCAATCTTCCAATTAACCAGCCCCAACAGAACTATCTTACACTAGCAAAACTTACAGATTTTACCCCAAAATGTACACTCATGTACTGTATCAGCATCAATTTCTTATCAGTTACCATAGTAAGTAGTTCTAGTTTTAAATGATCCAAGGCAGTGCATCGGTAGTTCTGTACTGCCCAGAAGAGCTATCTTTGGATACAGGGTCATGACTCTAACTTGCATAATAATGTCCAGTAATTGTCCAAATTTATATTTGTGATGTCAATTCAATGCAGCTCTAACATCACAGTGACAGTCTCTATTTATTATGCTCCCTCTCACTTTTTTTACCCTGGCTTTAATGTCACAACTTTGCTCCCTCACAGAATGATTTTCCTCATTCTTTCCTGCCTGTTGTTAGGTTCTGTGTCACCAACCAGGCGGTCTCACTAGAACACCCACAAGCTGCTGGCAGTGTCTTCAAGCTACACGTGTTGATGATATTTTAATGTCACCTCATTGCCATTCGCCTCTCTTTACTCAAGTTGTGGGTGGGGTGAATATTTACCCCTGTGAGAATCGATTACTGTTGACAGTTGCTTCAGAGTATAACCTCTCATTAGGACTCACATATGTCGCACTTGGCATTGCTGCAGATGCAAACTGTTTTCTCAGTGCTCCTGTGGCGTCAGAAAGAAGCAACGGCGCAAAATCCTGCCTTAATGTAACGTCCTGAAGACAAAAGTGAAATACATTATACTGCTCTTGAAATTTGGGGGAAAACAACAAGCGACCTGCGTTTAGTTTTGAAGATCTCTCAAGAAGGGCAGCATTCGATGGTGTTATCAAAACTGATTTAAATTTTTCTTGAACTCAGAATGAATGCACTGAGAAATAAGAAAACATCTTGAGGCCTGCACACACTGATTGGCTGTCAGAAACGTCTATGAGTGTCAGTCAACCTCGTCTTTTTTTTGTTTCCTGTTCCGCCGGCAATGGCTTTTCTTGTCAGTGTAACCCAGTCAGAGAGATCTCTCTAACTCTGACTGAAAGGCGAAAAAGCCCCCTGGGTTTGTTGCTGTACAATGCATGATTTCGCACATTCCCTGCCTCTTCCTTTCTTCTTCCACAACCAAACAGGGCTGACGACACCAGTGCAATTCTCACCTTCTTATCAGCCATACTGGGTGAGCGTGACCAATAAGCAAACACTGTTTTGTTGATAGTTTTTATATTTGCATATAGTTCTTCCAGTTTTCCATTTGCCTATAGATATTATGCCAGTAAAATAAAAGAGTAGAGACTCCCACACACGGACAGAACGTATGCACTAGTTGGCAGTCAGCCGAGTGTTCCAGTGCAGCTTTTTGCCCTGACATCGAGGTGACACCTCGCTAGTTCTTGACTTTATCAGTGTGCACCATCCTGTGCATATTTGGGCCACCCCACTTCCACTTGGCATGCACCAATGCTAAGGCTGACCATTTACTGCAGGGCCACGGGTTCAGGTCTAGCTTGTGTTTGCAGAGTCAGTGCAATCTTCCCTTCCTTTTTTTTTTTTTCCCCTTTCCTTCAGTCTTAGCCTGTCATTATTTAATAAAGACATAAACAGTCCCAAAAGATCTTTTGAAGAAATGTGGCTCTTTTGGATAATAAAACAAAAAAACTCCAATCAATCAGCGAGATCTCTAAAAATGTCAGCGGATCTTGCCTCGGGCATGAGTTCACGGATTATAAACAGATATTTTATGGCCTAGAGGACATCAATACTCAAATTTCTCCGGAAAAAAGATTAAGTCAGACTTAAATCTATAGACTGGGCCCAATTTCCTAAATCAGATAAGTTCGGGTTGTGGTGTCTCTATTGCCTTCAGGACATTTCTCTACTTATAACAACTTATACTTATAACACTTGTGCAATAAAAGCATAAAATACCCTCCCAACCTAATAGTAATAAAAAGTGAATTTAGTTTTTAGTGACTAGCTCTACGCAGCATTTACTGAGAGATCAATAAAGAAACATGGAAGAATTGCCTTAATAGTGTTGCGGTGGAAATCATGGCAGTGTGGATCAGAACAGAGGTTTCTTTTTATCAGATCAATAGGAAGAACTATAACATAGCAGCATAAACAACCACTGGAAGCTGAAGATTATAGTGTCTTCAGTCTTCCTGCCCCTCGCATTACTGCACATTCGAGGCAGTCCTGTGACTATGGAGAAGAACTCAGCCGACACAGCTGGTTGAAGATGAAGCAAAACCATGTTTTGGACCTGATTATTTTAGGAGGAACTGTACAATTTGGATCAGCTCAGAAGTGCGTGGGTTTTATTTGAAAAGGACACTAAAGTACACTGTTCTATTGTTGGAATAACATACAAAATGAACTCATGTACCAAAGATAAATTTAAGTAGAGAAATTTATCCAAAACACCATTATTTATTTCCTTCATTCAGCTTTTCTCAATATTCACCACCAGCTGTGGATGTTTTCTTGGCTACATTCTTTGAAAATCTGAGTTTTTACAAATTGAGTAACTGAGAATTTGGCTCCATGGGGACTGCATGTATTTGTTTATTTATTTTTAATTAAGATGGGAGATAATCAATTTGGGGGTGTTTCAAAGGAGTGAGGTGGATGAAAAAGGAATTCTGCCTTTGAATTGGAAATCCGTCATGAACAATGTCCAAATTTGCATTGCTCTGAGGCTGGGGACCACATCACTGGCCGCAATGAAAATTCATCATTATCGCAGGGGGAGGAAACTTGTGTGGGAATGACAGAAAATATGGAGAATCTCCTATTTATACAAGAGAAATGGGGGGGAATAGCATAGGTTCAGTATGAGTTCAGTTCAAAGATGAAGCTTTGATTTTGCAAGTAAGGTTGGAGGGTAATTAATTAAGTAAAGTTTTCAGTGCATGAATAGTGAATGACATTCATCTTGGGATGGGGAATATTTTAACTCTCTCAGTGCAGCCAGTGTTTGCTGCTGCTATCTGTCTGAGTTGCAGTTCAGCAAACAAACTGTATAAATGCTGATTACCTGATAAAGTATGCATCGCCATCATTTTGAAATTAGTCCAAAGAAAATTTGGACCCGAGATCTTTCCATTTCAATTTTCCATTGAATGCTTAATGATGTTGTCCTTACAAATTCAGATTGGAATTCAATGAATATATAACAGCAAACAAAATAAAAAACAAATATGCAAGCAAGTCAATCAAAACATGGCATAGTGAGTATCTTCCTCATTCAATGTTAAAAACTTGTGCAGAGATAAAGACAGATGTGGCTGTAATATGAAAGCCTGTGAGGGTTTGACTCCGTATATACACTCTCTGGTGGCTGATAGCTTCCTGGGCATAAAGATGAACAGGACCTGCCACTATGGGCTGGGAAGGATTTGCCGTTTTTCAAGGTTGCTCATGTCTACTTATGCAGTTTTCTTTTTTCTGCAGTTTTCTGTCAAGTTCCTCTTTATGGTTTTGAAAAATAACAGGCTTTATTGTGCTTGGGGACCACTGGAATGCAGAGAATTTGCAGGTCTCTTCATCATATCCAGGCCTGCGTCCATTCAGATCTGTGTGGCTGTGCTGTAGGTAGGCTGTTACTTCCTTTGTGAATGGCATATCAGACATTTATGCAAACAATTGCATTTATCTGGCGCTGACTTCAAATAGGATCCCAAAGGGCTCGACTGTACTCCTCTGAGCATGTGTAAAAATAGTGAGGTCTAACCCCTCACATAATCCTGAAGGAGCGGGAGGACAAACACCTGCCTCTCGAGATGTGAGATTTTTAGTGTCACAGCCAAAAACCAGGTATTAATGTAAACTGTGGATGTTTGGCTCATTTTTACGTGAAATTCATGGAGTTTGTTTTTTTTATCTGCAGTGATTCCCAACATTATTATTGCACCTATATAACTCATCTCCATATTTGTCATGTGTTTTTATTTATTTATTTTTTTTTTTTTCTCAACAAAACTGGCGCATACAAAGAGCAGATTACATGTCTGCCACTGAGAAATTTAATATTAAATTCCAATGATTCCATACTGATATATAGTTAGGGTTGGGCTCTGGTGGTCAGAATAACTATGTATAAAATCCTATAAATATTCTGTTGTTTAATTACACCCCCAAATCTACAGAGAGTTGTTTGCTGATTCCTTTATGGCATACATTTAATGGAAAACTGTGCAAAGGCTTTTTTTTTTGTTTGTTTTTTCTGTTTTAAATTGTTTAATCAAGTTTGGGGGTGTTTTAGTTAATATGTGATCGGTAAGATGTATTTTTCATCCAGTATCTACCTGCACTGTCAAAACTAAGTCAATATCTATGTTAACATTGACAAAAATATTGGGAATAAATGGTTTATAAGAATAAATATGTTACATGTAAATACGTCAATTTGAAGATTCTGATCTGATTTGGCTCATTTGGAAAGAAATTATAACCGCTTCCTCCTACACACTTATTCTGATCTGGACTTCCTGTTTCGGGTAAAATTACCCTCACTGCGCATGTGTGCAGTTTATGCCCTCCTGCTCTCTCCTTTTGTAATGCAGGAGCATTATGTATTGCTGAGCCCGTAGCTTGATCACAGAGAACAGTAGAAACAACAGTAGGGCTTTCAAAACCTGGCGCAGGTCCATTCTTTAAGAGTGTGGAGTTTACATTGCAGGGAAAAGCGCGAAAGTGCAAAGTGTTGCCACAGCGGCGTTTGTTTACAGCACAGGCGGAAGTAAAACTACTTCTTCTTCTGCGGTTATTTTAGGGAAATCTGTGCATGTCAAAATGCTGCTAGTCTGATTAAAGGCTGGTGTATGTATACGCACGTTATGATTGGATTATTTGATTTATTGTCCATATAAACAGCTGATTCAGAATTTCCGATCCCTCAAATTTTTAATCTGATTAAGAAATTTTGCGCATGTAAACGTAGCTACCCAAAATAGTGAACGTATTACTGATGCAAGGTTACCTCTGCTTGTCAAACCTGGACACGATCTTTGTTAAGTTAAAACAATGACTTTGGTTTTACATTGTGTATGTTATATTCTCAATGTGGTTAATTTGCATTCTAATAAAATCTATATTTAAGAGCTTCTGCTTAAACAAAAACCTGCTGCCAGTTGCCACTGATGTCCTAGTTTGAACCTAAACATTAGCTGGACTAGAAGGAAAATGCAGCAACATATGATTTTAATTTCTTGGCACACCTGAACACATCAGGCATATTTGATTGATAATGTCTTTCTTCTCGCCACGTTATGTGGGTCTGCAGGTACTGTACTTTCACACATCTCTGCGGTTGCCCAGCACAGTGGTGGTTCTGGAGCTGGTGTCCATGTCGCCCAGGCCAGACGGCTCCCAGCATGGCCTAGGGGAAGGTTTCAGTCTCCTGGAGCTGTTTACGACCAGACCAGAGGCTCCGGCTGCTGATGGGAACAGAAGGTGATTAACCCATTCTTGATTGTGCTAGCCAGGCCTTAATTCATTTTGTCATGAGGAGATGGTTGAAGGACAGGTCTGTTAGTGGTAGAGGACATCATCCAAAGACTGCCATCTTGTGTGGTCTCCTATAACGATACATGATAAAACTTTATCTAGTGTGTAATAGGTAGCTCAGCTGTAGTCACTTTTTGTCTACTTGCTTGTTAAATTATTGTCTCTCTGGAATTACAGGGGACGGTCAGGGAGCAAGTTTGACTGAGATACCAAAAGTTTAATGTTGCGATAACAACAGCAGACCCATATCTTCTTTATGTGGGCATCTATAGAAGCTGTATTCATTGATTTGGTCATTCAGGTTTGTTTCAATTTATCTCCCAGGCTGAACCTACACCATGGATCACCGAGAAGCCTCCTCCATCCTCTGGTAAAGGACACTGTTGACTGTAAGGACCTCTTTTGAATACCATATTTTGGTATAGATACAGTACACTACAGTAGAGCCCGACCGATACAAAATTTCAGGGAATCTCAGGGAGTGAAAAAGTTCCAATATCTGCCCATACAGACAAATTTCTTACACTTATTTCTCAAATGAAATTCAAATATTTGTAACAAAGATAAGCAACAGAGGCAGAATATTTTATAAATTAACAATTAATTTTTACTGACTTAAATGAGAGTGGGAATTTAATATAAATCAACATAAATCGTCAGCTTATATATTATCATAAAAGCCAACACCGATATATTGGCCGATAATTTAGGTCAAACCAGTATATCGGTCGGGCTCTGCAGCACAGTGCTGTATAAACAGTGTAGTACATTTGTGTTTGGAGAGATGCTACAGAAAAGGTTAGACGGTTTAGCAGTATTGATTTTCAGACAGGTAATACTACCAAGGTGAGAACTTAAACAACCACACCAACTGCAGCTAAACATGATGGGATGGGGATGTGAACCATGTTCTGTATAGTACCTGGTTACACAGATTTAAAGACCCAAAAATCAATAATGTTTGAGCTTATTGATTCTAGTGGGTCCAATAACGTAACATTGTATTTCGGTCGAGTCAAGTCATTTAAATTAAATCACTGGTGCCCAAACATACATTAATTGTCTAATCAAGTTTTTGAATAAAAGTGACTTGCCAACCAACGGGTATCAAACTAAATGAGGAAGAATTCTGGTGGTCAGTTGCCTGTGAGGATGGCTGAATGTGAAAAGAGGTCAAAAGTTTGGCTACATTTTACCAAAGCAAACGATACGTAGGAAGTTAAAATGGATATTATCTTGCAACATCATTTTTTGCAGGGAGGGGAACCCAACATCCATGGCCAAGTAGTATTGCGCATAAGATTAAACCAAAATGCAATCAAAAATATTGTCCAGTGGCTAGTTAGAAAAGTTAAAGTTGTGACATAGGGTTACATTACAATGTGTTCAAGGTGGAGTCAGTAACATGACCAATTGACAAAATAAAACATCAATATATGTTCAAATATAATGTCAAATTTAGTGATTAGGCAAGAAACTTGAATGAATACGTTTTTTAGATGAAATTTTAATTTGATTCCCAGTGATATAAAATAAATGTTAGAGATGGAATTACAACCTGTTCTTCAACATCTCGGTGGCCATCATGTCTTTCAAGTTTTATTTTAAGGCCAATAGTTATTATTTTTCTGGTTTTTAGCAATATATATATATATTTTTTTTTTACAAGACTGTGAAAACTGTGTCGAATGGGACTGTAAGGATCCCTGCATTCTCCATTATACCTAAAATACCAGTTACATACTGTATACATTGTGCAATTAAAAAAAAAAAAAGTTAATAGTTACTGAATAGTAGTGCGCATGCGCCGACTGTGCGTGCAGCCTGTTGCAGTTGCTCCTGCTTGTACTTGTTTTCATAGTTTTTCTTCGTCTTAGTTTTCTCTGTCTTTTTTCATACTTGTTGCTCTACGTTTTGAAGCTGTGCCCTCTCTGAACATAACAATTTCCCTCTGGGATAAATAAAGTATTCTGAATCTGAATCTGAATCTGAATGGTCGAATTAAAAAGTGTAATACTGAATCTCCTCCGTAGGAATTGACAGTTTATTTTTCTGAGTTTTTGGGCAATTTTCAACTACTTATTAGATTATCTTTGAATTTAGTCTGAAATCAGCAGAGCATTTGAGAACAAGTCTTTTAAAATTATTGCGTTAGCTGAAGCCCAATGTTGGTCTACATATGTCCTCGCTTGGCCTGAAAACCAAAGCTATGAATTACAAACCGTTGTAGTGCCTCGCAGTATGAATAACACTTTGCCCACTGAGAGTCAGAGTTCCTGTTTTGGCTATCATGTCACATGAATATTAGAAAACCTTTTCTCAAATGGACTTTTATGATTGCTGAATTATTAACCACATGCCTGTTGTTTAGTGAAACACTGCTGTTTGGTTTTAAGAGCCATAGTGCTGCCAGTCTTGCTGTTTCACAGTTTTTCACTGTCAGAACCCTTTAACATTGCTTTATACAAGTTATATTTTTATCCACCGTGTCAGAGACACATACAATAGGCTCTTTATCTACAGCTATGATATGAAGCATTCATATATGTGAATCTCTCGAGTGAAACAAGATTCTTAACGTGCTAGAGTAAATTAAGTGCATTTCCAGGCCATTCAAGTCTGATTGTTTGAAAGAATTTTAATGAGAAAACATGCCTCGGAGGCTCTCATTGTTTTTCTTCATTCATCACAAATTCCACATTATTCAGAGTCCCTTGCTTTAATTTATTTTCTTCCAAATACTGCTACTCCAAGTGGAAGAATGATGTCTTCATTTCTTTTTGATGTGTTGCGAAGAAGTTCAGGTTAAAAGTTGAATATTTACTGTAAATTGTTGTTTTTACATGTCTACCATTTTAGAGTGATACCTACAATCAAATACCATTATCATTACACTGGTGCACTTCGTTGTAGCTATTACAGTTGTATTGTGCGCTCCCATCACCCCAAATATCTCCAAAAATATTCAGACCTTAACTTAACAAGATCCCATTTTATCTGTGCTTTGAGCTGTGCATGTTCTGCTGTCACGTTAACAAGCCCAGTGTTGTGTCACCTGTTTTCCTGCTGTGACTGGTTGGAGGTCTATCCAATTGCGTCCAGGGGCTTTTTGGTTAATATATACCCCTTGGAAATCAGAAATAACCTGAGAGGCCAATCACAGCCACGAATAAATGCTAAAATGCTCCACTTACCACTTTCAGGCAAAGTGCGCGGTATGGTGTTAAGTCTAGTCTGAAAGGGGGTTTTAACATGCTTATCACTGTGGCAGTTATTCACCTTTACTTACAGTGGATATAATGAATAAAGTTCTAACAGTCCATGTTACAAATTGGTTTTGCAGGAATGTGTGCTTGCAAAGGCCTAATTGGCCAGTACAGTGTGTTGTCAGATGATGCTGCTTTGCATTGTTGCTCAAGCTGAGCAAGGTTCGAAATTTAGCTGGAATTTTTGCATCTTGTGGGTCTCCCTCTGTTTTGGGAGCCCAGTTATGCCCAAACACTGTTTTTATTTAGTGGCTGAGGAGGCTGTGTTTTTATTGCAATGCAAATAGTGGTGTAAACACGATCAGAACCACCTATGGTTTGTCTGATGCAGCCACACAGAACGCTGACTTGGTAGTGTTTGAAACATAATGTCTGGATTGTTTCTGTAATGTTGATCGCACACATCTGGTCATAACAACTTAAAAGCATTTTGTTGCCATTGTGTTTATGTAAGAACCTTATGGAAAGAAGCCACATGACTCCCAGGCCACAGACTTGCATTTGGGCCTTTTTTGTGGTTTAAACCACTATGTGCTTACAATTCCATTTTTAACACCATTGTAGCCTGTGTGCTTCCAGTATATGAAGAAAAAAAAACAAACAAAAAAATTGTGGTCCTTACGAATTGGCCTTCATTTTCCATTTAAAGGCCACCAATTGTGCTCTCTCCCATGGAGTATGTCGGCTAGCATTCTGTCTGCTGTTTGCATTGCAGAATGTGGTCGTGTTTTCACACTCCAATGAAAATCACACATTGCATCACAAAGTGTTAGAAACAATTTGCAAGGTGAACGTTTGTGCACTT
>KV751326.1:5535377-5564328 GCA_001698575.1 Mola mola
ATAATAATAAGAATGATAATAATAATAATAAGAATAATAGATTCATCAGATGACTGCCACAGAGTATTAATGGTAAAAAAATCCCATTCGGTGTTGTTAACATTTTGGGATTGTTGGTACATTCAGATTGCCTCATATGTCTTACAGCCAATTAGACAAAAATAAAAAAAGACTGTACTGAAATGATTTCTCAAGTAAACTGAATACAAATTTACATTTATTTACTATTTACAATGTACTCCAAAAATTTGCAATCATCACAAGCAGAAAAAATACATAAAAATATGTACAATGTCTACTACACCAGCTGAGCACAAGGTAACTTTAACAATAGCAGTTAGGTAGATTGTAAATCAGTATTTCTTGTTGAAATGTTAATTCTGACTGCAAGTAATGGCTAATGAAGAACATAAGTTATTGGGGTAGGTAGTTATGGTTACCTGAAGTCAGCCGCATTTTAATGAAGAAAATAAAAAGTGAACCACACTAAATTAATTAATTCAAATTAATGGTCAAAAGATGTGTATGGGGCCAAACCTTCCCTCATTGGCTGCTGACTAATCAGCTTTTCCAGCTAACTTCACAGTCACAACAAGAGGGGTCACAATTTTCCACAAAAGCCCAGCAAACATCAATAACAACAGTGAATGGACCAATACCAAATAACTGCCAGGATTGTATGTCAGGACAAATTGAATTGTTCTACAAATTCTGTGACAATGCAACACTTCTTGTAGTAGTAGTCTTAACATAGAAAGCTAATTAATAATACCAATTTAAAGCCTTTTACTCTGGACTAAGTTGGCAGCAAAATCCTTTCTCAAATATTACTCAGTGGTCTTTATCTTGATTACGTTATTTTTCCACTCTGCCTCATTTGTTTGATGCTGAGCCGTTTCTTTGGCTATTTTTTCCCCTTTAACTTCCTGGCTTTCACATCTCTTGCCAAGTCACTGCTCCACTGCCTCTTAAACACCACACCACCAGTGAAAGGACATTTTAGGGTAGATTCCTTATCTGTGTGCAACACAAGCTTGATGCATAATGGATAACAAGAAATAAATGATGAAAAAGTTGATCACCTGGGCATCATTTTTGTCAAGAAAGTTCCGTGTTTGATTTCTCCCTTCATAGACATCCCACTTTTATCTGTTCCATGGTAAGACGCACCACGGTGTCAGTGGCAGCATTTGTGCGATATAGTCAGAGCTGTGCTGCAACCTCAGAGATTTCTCAAACCGTTTTCTGTTTTTGGCTTTGATGTAAGCAGTTTTTTTTTTTTTTCGTAGTAAATCCGATGTTAGAGAAAGTTTGATGTTCTGGCTGAGATGAGTCATGGACAGGGAGGGGAGAACGTAGTGATATTCTCCATCATCTTCTCTCCTTCTCAGTCTCCTTTTATTGACTTTAAAGTGAAAGGCTCTGCCCTGAAAATGGATAGAAAAAAAGCTGTGTGCCTTAAAAATGGACATTCTATTCTTCCTTCGTGTGAACTCTTCCACTTTCTCCAATTTATGTTTCATATGATTTGATTCCTTACCTCTTATCTCTAAGACACAAATTAGTTTGAAATGCATTTAACATATATTCACAAACATATATATATATATTTTTTTGCAATAATACATTTAGATGACCCATATTTTGCTTTTTGCAAGAAGACTGAAGATATTCTAATTTTGTGCTCTTTAGACAACAGAATGGTTTAGAATTGATATTCAGATATCCATTTAGGCACCACCTCTTTTAAAAATATGTTTTTTAAGGCCACTTATATTAACTATGGTATTACTACAAACAATATACAGAATTTAGTCGTTGGCACGCTCAACTGTTTCAAACCGCGTTTTGTGTGAAAGCTCTGTTATGGTGACACAATATTTGTCCAAATAATAGTCAAAAAAGTCAAATTCAAAATTAAATGGAAAAAATCTATACAGAAAAAAGAAATGAAAACCATGTTTATTTTATTTTTTTTTACTGCCCAAAATCACTACTTACAACTTGGCTCAGTGGGCTTTTACATACTGACCAGACACAACGCCCCCTGGAAAACATAAAAGAAAAACCTATAAGAGATTGTTGTCCTTTTGGCTTTGCTGGTAATACAATGACATTCTGACACCATTGAATTTCAGCAACAGTCCATGCATGTCATGTAGAATACAACAAAGTAAAAAACCACACAAAAAGGATTAGCATTTTGTTTAAAATAAAGAGAACAGGCCTGTTGTTGATATTACTCAAGCCTCCCTTTCTCCTATTGACGTTTTTTCTTGTTCCATCCAGGTTACATGATGATTTGTGAAACAGGCCTCCATTACGTGACGAGCTCCCAGGCTATATATATTTTTTTAACCGAATTCATTGTTACATTACAAAGGTCAATTTCTGAACAACTTGTTTTCATTCTTCCAAATGTCAGAACTGCTTTTGCAATATTCCAGGCATATTTTTTGCCCCTCAAACATTTATTTCAGCTGCCAACCATTTTTTGCTGATCACAGCTGAAACCCAGTTAGTAATTCTGCATTTGCAGAATTTGAGACTTCCCTTTATTCTGGCACTATTTCATTGGATCTTGTGACCTTAAAGTGTGTCTCATCTTGTTTCGTAGTTTACCTAAAGTGTTTGGAGGTTTAGGTATGGCGCATGTGTTAGAAAAACCTTGCAAGACAGCAATTCCCGCTTTTCCTTGGACTTCAAACAGACCTGGCATCGTTTTGATGTGTGTGTAATGTGATCGTCCTGCTGGATATTTAGGGGTGACAGAGTTCTTTTGGTTAATGTGTAGATAAGTCTTTTCATGTCACAACTGTGTGATTCTCACATTTAAACAGGTGTTTTAATGGTAGACGCAAAGCTTAGAAACTCTGTTTTGTTCCTGAATGCTTAATACCTACAGTATGTGTATAGTATCAGTGCAATTCAAAAGTATATAAATACCTTTAATTTCCTTTTGCAAATTCTCCTATTACAAAATGAAAAGTGTAATGCTCCTGCCATTTCCAACAGCTTTACAGTCTAAAGATGCTTTTAGACACAGGGTGTACCACTGACTTTTCTTCTGATGTTCTGTATTCTGAAATGGTATTGTCAAATGGTAATCCCTTTTTTGGCTTCTGTGGTTGAAGTTATCACTTAAAAAGCTTTGGTGGATCAAAGTAGATGAAAAGTGCTGTCATTTTTTAATGCTGAAAGTCGTGGCGTTTTGCTCTTTGACATCAAATATTCCACTTCCTATAAGGATCCACCTATAAATTGCTCACTGCCATCTTGCTGAAGCAGCCCATGGGAGTGAATGCAGCTTCCTGTATTGATTGTCACTGATGCTGTCGAAGGTACAATCATTAACCCTGTCAGACTGACCGATTGTGATGGCGCTCGTTACATGAAAGAAGTCAACATATGCAGCGCATCAAACTCCTATTTCCTCACCTTCCGAATGGCCTGTGCTTTGTGTCGACGTCAAGAATTGTGGGTTGTCACTTGTCACTGGATGACCTGCTTGAACGAAGGCAACGTCTAGCCCATTGCTCATACAGTGCGCCTCATCTACGCTGTCGTGCTTTTCTGGAAGAGCACCTTTTCTATATTGAATGATTTCAGTGTAGCCCTGGAAAGCGATGTGCTGTAATGGGACATTGCACCTTAGTTACCAACATCCAAATGGTATCTTGAAAAATGTCTGTGTGTTGGGTGTCATGTTTGCAGTTGATGCACTGCTTCTGGGGAAGTATTAGACTCTGATGCGCCAAGCGGATGGATGACGATTCCTTGGGTGGGTTTGGGGATGATTGTGGACTGGAATGTGCTATCTAACTCATTGCTATTCAGAGCAGCAATTTGCCATGAAATGCATGTGAAATATCAAAAACATCCACACAAATTTTTCATGTCTTTGCAGACAGCAGTCTCCTACAGTCGGTTGAAGGTGCACATCTGGACTGTGTGATAAAACCTCACCCTGCACTGAATTCCGTGATGCACCTCTTTCCAGAGAATGTCTTAGTATCCGGAGATGAGAACATTCCCGGTCTTGCAGCTTCTCCAACAGGTATAACTAATGTCTCTAGGTCAAAAAATAAGGCAATACATTCCCCTGCAATAAAGTATGCTTGTTTAAGATGTTTGAAGAATTTTGTATTGTGTTGTCTGTTAATTTTCTCTGAAAAAAATGGATCAATGATCAGAATGAGAAAAAAAAAAAACTCATAACATGAGAATGTTTGAGAAATCTGGGTCAGTTGCAGTTGATGTTTCTTTACAAAAGTCATTATAATTTCATATTTTTGATTCAGTTTTGGTGGTGAAATTTAGAGTTTTAAGAACTTCTATCAATACTTTTGATATGTTTCAACAAAAAGCCACAACACGACAGGATAATGAATAAAATGGTAAATATTTGGTTAAATCTCCTGTTGTGCATTAAGTTAGAGTTGTTTTACAACCCCTGTTTTTTTTTTAAACTCATTTGATGTTTACTTCACTCCGCAAATGTTCATTGACCCATAGCTCCCTTTTATAGGCTATAAAATGTTGCCTCTGCTTCTTTGTCTGTTTGGGAGTTGAAGTTCAACATCCTGTTTGCTGGTCTTCCTGTATGGACATTAATGAAACTACCTGTTATTTCATTTGTTTTACTTAATTTACTTAACAAATCTTTGTTTTTTTCTTGTATTCACTCATTTGTTAAGTAAATACATAATTTGGACTACAAAAGCAAAAAAGAAGAATCCAGTAGAAACAGTCACACAGTGTTTGGGATGTCTATTCAGATCTGAAGTGTATGTTTACTGTGCCGCTCTTGGAAGCATAGCAATAGTGTAACAACTTTCTGTCTAACACAACAAATGCAGGGTTGTAAGATAAGGTTGTGTAACAAAATGTGTAGCACATTTGTGCTTCTCAGAAAACAAAAGTTTTACAACAGGATGAATAAATAATAAGAAAATAAAAATTTAACAAATTTAAACCTATTCTCCCTCACTGACTTGACCTTGCTCACAAAAAAGGTGGAATGGATCCTAAGAGACATGGGGAGCCCCAACCTCACAGACACAGGATTAATAACACTTGACATTGGGAATGGACCAATAAACCCAGGAGCCAAATTACGTGACTTGACGAGAAGAGGATGGTCCCGTGTCTACAGAAAAACCTTGTGGTTTACAGGGCCTACTGGGGATCAGGCCTCCTCTTCCTGTCTTGTAAGCAGCAGATGTTTTCAGGAGGCACTTGAACCTATCGTTCGAACACCGGAAACAGGGGAGGCTGATATCCATACACAGAGTAGGAATGGGGAGATTCCAGTGGAGGCACTGGGAAGTGTGATACGTGCATATTCCATCCAAAACAACACGTTAGACCAGGACGAGGGATTCTGAGACTCCGTAACCCCACCTTCAAGTCTTAGGCCCCGTTTGCACGACAACATTTTCGACATTGGCTGTCTGTCTACACGAGAACGGCGTTTGAGGTGCTTGAAAACAGAACAATATGGACACGGGCTCCAGAGTGGAAAGATTTGAAAACGTGCCCGTCTCCATCTCCTTGTTGATGGGGGAAAAATGCAACATTTTGAAAAGGGGTTTGCGCACTCAGGTTGCAGTCAATTGTTTTCACTTGTCGTAGTACCCACATTTTTTTTATTGCGCCGTGAAGGGAAGTGTCTCTATGCATGCACGTGTTTTAGTTCATCACAAAATCACACCGCCAACTACTGGAGTGGCATGTGTACTACAGTGTTTCTGGTGTTTCCTGCGGTCTCGTGTGCATGGAGAGGGTTTTCAAAATGTTGCTGTCAGCACGATGAACTATTTGAAAACCAGTGACTAAAAACGAAAGAACACATTGTCGTATAAATGGGGCCTTAGTTTACCCGTTCAGTTTGTCTGTTAGATTGTGGCTCATAAGCTTAGGACATACTCACAGTTGCCTCCGCGATTGTGCAGAACGCCTCCAAAAACTGTCGAAACCTGGGGTTCCTGGTCAGACAGCACATCCCTGGGAAATTCATGAGACCTGCACACTTGTCTGTTTCAATAATTCAGCTGACTTTTTAGCAGAGTGAATTTTTGGGTAGTGGAATGAAAGCTAGTCATCTTAGAAAACCAATCAACAATTGTGAGGATGGTGTTTTCATCTGAAGGAGGGTTACAAAAATCACAAAATCACAGGGATATGTCTGACTAAGGATGATGAATTATAGTCAATAGCTGTAACAACTCAGCTGGGGAGGCTTTCTATGACTTAAACTGGGAATGTACAGTACAAACAACTGTACAACCAACTTTACAAGATAAAACAGGAAGTGACGAAACTAACAAACTGACTAGACAAAACAGAGTTGAACATAATGGACCCTGACAGCGTGGTTTGAGTAACTTTCTGCACTACCCTCCTATTGTGCATGAACCACGCTGATTTGTGATGCTTCCAGAAGAACTGGTTGATGTTAAAAAACATTGAAACATTTTGATGTATCAGAACAAACCAGCATAAGTGACTCAGCAGCTACTTCCAAAGAGCCTCTAAATGGCTTTGGAGTTGCATCACAATCTACCAGAACAGCAGTTACAAATTGTGTTTTTAGTTCTGGCAACAACCCATCAACTTCAATTTTCATCAAGTTCAACATAAAAAAAAAAAATTGGACTCTTGCATGTCATTTGTACACATTTTTAGTGTGTAACATAACATTAGAGAACACTTGGAGGAGTTAGCAATGCTGTGTGCACCGTCTCAACTCTACTCCATCCCAACACAAAGAAACCTGATGGTACTGACATGAGCTGTCCTGAGCACCTGTTAACCAGCTGCATGCTTCTTTTTATCCTATGCCTATCTTAGTTTCCAGTCAAAATATTTTCAAAAATTTCAAGTCAAAAATTTCTGTTGCTCCTCTGAAAAAATTTAAAATTTTAAACTTTCTTTGTTTAAGAAATATTCTGCGCCGCCTTCTTGTCTTTTTCTCAACAGGTTCTGATGTTAATTCCCAGGAACCGAGAAACATTCACCTGTTCACCTTACCTTCACTGACACAGAGTTGTCTTTGTCTTCTTGTTTCTAAACTAAACCATCAACTCCTTGTTTTTTTGTTGATGTTGAGACAAAGATTCATCCCTGTACACATTAACTTGAAGCAGGTGAACATGGTTGGATGCAGCCAATGCTATTTTCTCATGTTTTTTGTCTTTCCTTTAAAAAATACAGCTGTTTTATATAAAATAATGTTACAAATACTTTTAGGTCACAGTTCTTACTTATTGAACAGTCCATAACAGTTCAACAACTAAGTTGACGGAACAAGTCAGCACATTTTTACGTGCAATCATAACACATTTCAGCAACCACTTGCTTTGTCTTTGTCCACCTGTCAAAATAACATATTGGACATTCATCATGCTCTTAATCAGCGCATTTTCTGGAAACTTGGTTCCATCAGAAGTTGAAATGCCTGCAGTACTCTGAAAGTGAGTGTCTAAGGGGGAATGTAATGAAGTCTGACAGTGCAGAGCTATAATCATAGGGAGTAAGTGGGAGGTATGGTAGTCGACTAATCCTCTTCATGTTCTGGAGCTGTGAGCAGCTGAGACCTAAACTGCCTTTTAAGACCACAGCCACCAGTTTGATATTCACGCCACATTCAGAACCGTCCAGCTCTCTGCTTGAGAGACAAGGGCTGCAATGAAACGCTTGATGGGCTACATTAGTCTTGAAGAGATTACAATCACACTAGCTATTTGCTCTTTGTTGTGCCTGAAAGGGGTGACTGTGGATTTCACAGGCTCTTCAGTTTCATCCACTCTTCAATCAGTTCTGATTCCATTTATGCCAAGTATAAAGATTTAAACATATTTTATCAGAATGTTTGACATAAACACTGCTCTTTGTCTTTGTGGTATAATTCTATAAATATTCCAGTGATTTGTATTAGACAGCTTACAATAAACTAATGAAACAGTCTCTTTAGACGGAGCTGCTGTCTCTTTGACCAGTTCTATTCAAATACAAAGTCAATCAAAGAGTGGATGTGACTGTGTACCAGTTACCAATAAAATGGGAGTGATTACCCATCAAACTCATGGAAACATCCATATACAAGTATGATGTCGTTTTAAATTTATTGACATGAGGCCAAAATTTATTTTGCATACAGAAAGTGCTCTAGACCAAAAGAAAGTTTCCCAGATTTAGTTATTAGTTACAAATAGCTTGTAATCATCATTATACCACTTTGTTTAGCATGATGACCCAAATGTATCCGGGCACACAGACCACCAAAACTCATTCAACAACTGATCTTTATGTCCTCATTTTATTGGGCTTTGTTTTATTGGGGAAAAGCACCCTTTGAATTCCACTTGTATCATTTTCCTTTTTTTTTTGATAGTTATGGCAAAATGTCAGATGAACAGAAACTTGTTTTGTCCTTATGAGCACACTGTTACATAAAGATTTTTTTGTATGTATATGAAATTTTCTACCCTAACAGCAGTTTACAAAGAAACTTTCGTGAACTAGAAGGCACTCAGAAAGTGTTAACCTCCGCCAACACAGTTAAATAACCTACAACACACTGTATGCTCCTCAGCAATAATTGCTTGATTTTCAATTACACTTTTTTCCCCCTTAGCTCGTATTTCAGCTTTCTACCAGCCTGTGGTATTTGTGTTTATTTTGGGCATCCCTAAGTGTAATTTGTTTTAGATCATTTGGTGTGAAAAAGAGCACAGAGTGATGATGGACACATGAACAGCAGAGCAGATGGTTCTGGCATCACATTGATGGACCCTTGCTTAGTTACAAAATGGCAATATGTCAATTGCATATGGAGATATGTCCAAAACAATGTTTGATCTTTCAGTGACCTTGACCGTTGGCCCAAAAAGTCTTAATTTTTCATCTGTAGCCAGTGACACCAGTTGGACCCATCTTTATTAATTAATTCTGGGGAAATGGGCCTGAACTGGAAATGTGTTTTTTGAACTGTCAGTGATGTTGACCTTTTACCTTGATAGGCCAAAAGTTAATCATCTGTTGCTGGTGCTGTTAAAGTTATACCAGTTCCTCTCTACTTCAATTCTTTATAGAGTTTTTTTTTTTTAACCTTCGATTGACCTTGACCTTTTGCCAACAAAACTAATTCAGCTGTAGGTTGGACCAAGACACATTTTTGATGAAAATTAAATGGACACGGGTGTATAACCTTGTCCAACTTCATTGACGGCTGTAACAACCTATTAACAGTCGGTAGCAATGTTAGTGTCTCAGTGAGCTTGTAATGCTCATTGTAGAAAGAAAATACTTGGTAATGCAAGATTTAATTATGATTGGATCACCAAAGTTTATCTTCTGTGCACCATGGATTTCTCAGACACATTCATAACCAAAGTGCTTATCGTCCTTACTGGCATATTTAAACCGCCACGCTCTGATCTAGCTGCTTAGATGGTTCAAAAAACAAACTAAACTAAAGGTTAACATACAATCACAGAGCACACAGCATTTACAGTGGAGTGTTTGTGGATTCTAAGCTTAGACATACATAGGAAAAAGTCAATCTCCACACTCATGAGTAAAATCAGCCTGGCTGTAAAACAACTTCCATACTTGACTTCTCTTTTCTAGGTTTATAGAACCCCTGGGGGTCCTTGATATATTTTCTTGGGATGATGGTGAATGTCAGGGATCTTTACGAATAGGTCACCAACAGGAACATGCTTAAATATTTCAGACTTTGTGTAACACATTTCTTTCTTTAGATAGTGAACTTCAGAACAGACTTGCTCAGATAAAAACCATACCTGGGTTAGAGAAATCCAATTTTAGCTGTGAGAGCGCTGTGAAGATGATATAAACATGGAAATGTCATGGCATAGTTGATATGCTGATTAGATGTTTGCACTGTCCCCAGGAGATGCGCTGCTGTGGCCTCAGCTGCTCAAGATGCTTCCCGTCACCCTGAACAGACTGACCATCACCCTCCAGCCGTCCCTGGAGAAGTTTGAGAGCCAGCTGCTGCACCTGATCAATGCCGACTGCCATAACACAGTAAGGCCAGTCTTTTGTAACACATGCACAGCCCTGATAGTCCAAGCACATGATGAATTATGCAGAGAGTTCTCCATGCGGGGTGTTGCAATCACCTCCAATCATATTTAGATGCAAAATCTCATTCACTGGATCTACAGGGCTTTGGAATTGCTTGTCCACATAAAAAGACATGGTTATGCTAAGAATAATCAAAAGCCACACACATACAGCAGTATGAAAGTATAAACATTATTATCGTAAAGCTCGCTTTTATCTTACTTTCTACATGTTGTGGGTTACCTACAAAGGAATCCTGATACCATTTAATTTTTCTGTTGTGGAAATTCACTACACTCACATAATTAAAGATGACTATGATGGCCTTGACGCACCTCTACCAGGATTATTTTCTCCAGCCTGATGCTTTCCTTTATCTGACTCTCTGTTTGTGTACAAGCACAAGTCCTTTTACAGCTACCACTGCAATTTAAGACAGAGCAGCTCCTAAATCAAATTGAGCTTATCTAGTTTCTTCCCTTTGTCTTGTCTACAGAAAGCTATACGGTTCACGGTCTTTGGCAGGTGCGACTGAGGAAGAGCAATTATTTGTACATTGGCTTTGCATGGGCCCTATCTGTTCACGTCAACCTAAGTGAGATGTGTCTTTGGTGGGGATGAAAATTGATATGATACTCTGCATCCCTTTCTTTCCTCTCTGATACCACGAGATCCTTAAACTCCTGCACAGGAGATTGAGGAAGAGTTTATTAAGTGAAAATGGCAGCTAGTAGTGCCTCTACCCTGCAAATTTGTGTGAAATTTACCTAAGATTGAATTTACAGTATAGAAACATTTTTTATATAACTGCATGACGCCTATGTGCTTATTCTGACGGACACATCTAAGTTCCCAGGGTACTCTAGAGTTATGTAAAAACAATAATTGTTTCAAGTTTGTGCAGGTATGTACAATGTTTTGTCTCCTTGACGTCATTTGATTCAATTTTTATGATTTGGTCTACAATTATTGCTTTAATGCAACAACCATTTAATGAGCTCGATTTTTACAGTGTGTATGATCAGCTCATTCATTCATTCATTTTTTACTGCTTATCCTGTGAATAGTCACGGGGGAGGGGTGCTGGAGCCTATCCCAGCATCGTGATTTGCTAAATGTTAGGACTTCATCTACAATTGTGTGGACTGATTTACATAAAATAAGTCTTTGTGGCACTGTGGATTTTTCTTCTTAACAACTAAAATTCATCTTCACGTTCAGTGTTTTCCTTTAAAATTTTGAACTACAGCTGAAAGGACCATTTTTTTTTTTTTTTTTTTAAATCATCGACTAATCTACACGATTAATTGATGAATCATTTACTCTCATCACGGTTTTTTTTTCAGAGCCCAAATGACATCTTCAAATTGCTTCTTTACTCCAACCAATAGTTAAAAACCCAAAGACTCTTTATTTACTGTCAGAAATGACAAAGAAAAGCAGCAAATCCTGAGATTTACGTAGGTGGAACCGACAAACATTTAATAATTTTGCTCAAAACAAGACTGAAACGATTATTCGATCGTCAAAGTACTTGTCAATTAAATTTCCCTCAATCAACTAGTCATTTAATTGATTAATTGTTGCAGCTTTATTCACAATTATTGTGTGCATCTTTGAGTTTCTTTACCACCTGAGTTAGGGAACATAGTGATCTGTTGAGCTTTACAAGGTGTGCTGACGTTTGGGGCAAAAGCTAGGGTTAACTGTCGATGAGTAGAATCTTGTTTAGACCATTGCTAGGACTGTGTGTTTTGTCAAACATGTGCAACTGTATTTGCATCTTCGGGATTAGACAACAGCCTCATTGTCTAACTAGAGGTCTAAAAGTATGTGGTTCTCTGAATGAATACTGCAAAAAGGAATGACAGTGCTTACATAACTAAATAAAATAGTAGATGAAAAAAAGAGGACAAAATGAGGTTGGTTGGTTTAAGTTTCCTTTTTCTTTTATTCCCTTTAGTATAATATTGAGTATGTAATGTTGACCCTGCCTTGGGCCACCCTCAGACCCTTATTGGGGAGGGCTCTGTCCTTTTATGAGTCTAACTTTGCCTCCAATCTAGAACTACCTACAGACGTTCCAGAGGGAGCCAGTTCTTTAGGGTCTTTAACGCCTATTTAAACGTAGTTATATTTAAAGAAATATTGAATATTTAAAGGCTTGGTAAAGAATCAGCCCAATTCTCAATGTCCATGCTACCCTCCACCAGTGCAGTGTTTTCCAATAATAGTGGTAATCTAAGTCCCTGGGAGGGCTCAGATTATGTGAAAAGCAAGCAGAGATAGAGGAATTAATGCATTAACTACTGTGCACATCAACACACACAAGAAGTCCTAATTTAGTCAGATTGTTATTAGATTTGCTGGGAAGTTATTTTTGCCCCCAAAAGGTACAAACCCCTGTGGCATGTACCTCAGGACACTGATTATGGGCTGCTTGTGGCACAAAATGCTTTTTTTTGGGTTGACAAAGGCTATCAAAGCACACACAAGCAATACTATAGGGTATCAGTAAACATCCTTCAACAACTCTTAGATAAATTTGTGGGCTGGTACTAGTTGCTGTGTGGTGCTTTCCAGAATAATCTCTCTCAGTGCATTCCTAATTAAGAAAAGTTAACAGTCCTTTCTATTCTGCCATCATAAGCCTGCTTGATTGCACTCATAGGATAAACAAAGTAGATCTGACCTCATTTGCCCTGGAGAAGGCCAATGGCAATTTCATTAACAAACGCTATAATGAAAAATGTTAATCAGCGACCTTTTTTCCGTGACTAAGACTTGACATCGGTGAGCAAAAAATAGATCTTTGACATAAACTATGATGAAATGCATGTTGAGTTTTCATTATTGAGATGAGAACAATATAAAATGTTAGTGGTCCGCCACCTAGTCTGCCAACAGTAGGAGTAATCTGTGTAGACTGAATGTCAGTGTCAGCCTTTTCCTACTCTTGGATCCAGGCTGTGTTTTTGGGAAAAGGGGATATATGCTTCAGTTCTAACCCCCCTCACTTTTATCAACAGTAGTGAAACAGCACACAGCAGGCTCCACCTTGGTGTCGAGAAGATGTACGCTTTATTTATTGACGACGTAGCATGTTAGAGTGCATTTAACGTAAGAGATGAGTGATGGACCTCCCCAATCTAGCCTTCTATTTGATAGCAGGTGTCAGAGAACATCACTATAAAATACTTTCATATTTTTGTATATTAAACAACCAAGGCGTCAACTTTGCCAACATTTCCCACTCCTCACTATGTTTTCTGTGGTGTGCTACTCATCAGTAATATGTGTGTGTAGGGCAGCTGCCCTAAATCCCATTTCTGAATGAAATCATAAGTAGAAGCAACTTAGGACTGTCCACTCTCCCATCTGTTCTTTGCCATGATGGTAGCTAGGACTTTGGCTTGAAAAACACCATCAGGTCGCTGAGGTCCTTCTACTTCCACAAAACTTAAGAGGAGCATTTCTCCAGTCACCATTTTTGTTTTTAACAGGTTAATGTTTCACTCTGGTATTATCACAACAGCATGTGCTAACAAGGCTAGCATATGACGTGATGCAAGATTGCCTGTCATCTGTCTCTGTTGGCTTCTCCTTGTGCTTTAGGGCATGAGGTTACTCATCAAACTAATATTTCTTTGTGGTTATGATGATATTATTTTGATGTGCAATGCGACATGTCTTGTTCTGCACGTTGGTATTGTTGTGGGTTTTTTGTTTTTTTTTCTCAAAGTAATTCCAGAAATCACTTTTCCTGCTCATGGCTGCCATGGTAATGTAATGCCAACTGAGTTCTACCCAAAAACAACACATGACCCAGTGTGCAGTATTGAATGTTACGCAAACAATGACATCAACAACGAGCACTGGAGTATTTGTAGCCATCTCTATTTAAATACTACTAAACTGCAAATTTGCTGCCATAATGCTCCTTCAGTTGCTCCCACCCAGTATTCTGCCACCGACTCATTGGTCGCACACTCTTGCTTCACCACACACACCTTATGCATTGCCTTGTTGTTGAAGGAGCAGGTCACTCCTGCAACATCAGGTGATAATGACAGCAACACTGCCTATATTGACTTTACAGAGGAAAAACATTTTGGCTAAAAGTATCAACTATAAATTGACTGAAATGTAAATGACTTCAATGACTAAAACTATATCAACTTAAAAGAATGAAATGTGAGACTAAGACTTATTCTAAAATAGCTGCCAAAATGAACACTGGTGAAGGCTCTCCAAGGCCATGACATGTATCCATAATTTAACTCTTTGGATAAGATATCATGATAATAGGCAAGGTTTAGACTGTATATTGCCTGGTAACTTTTGACATTAACATTTATTACACTTGGATTTTCTTGATATTTCCTTGGGTATGCTGTATAACGAATGGAAATAGGTTGAAACAAAAAACTCTATTTCCAACATCTTCCTTTCCACTGTGAGGTAAGTGATATGAATAATTTTCTTTATAGCATTCACAATTGTTTTTTTCTTGCGCCTTTGTAAGGTGTCCTTTGATGGTTCTCACAACCAGCCCCAAGTTGCGTAGACTAGTTAAATGTTCCTGTCTTTTATAACTTCAGTTCCATGACGACATTCTCATGTCTGTCAGAGGTGTTAATACTTGTAGAAGTCAGCTTGATTGCAGCTTTTAATTAAACCGTACCTGCATATTTGTGTGTGTATGTGGGTTTGAGAAAGGGGGAAATAGATAGACAGAGAAAAAAAGAGTGTGTGATCCTTGTGTGTGACCTTTGAAAGTGTGACTCCCACTGGATTGTCATCAAGCTGTCTCTGATGTGATGCTGACACCTCAGCTGCCAACCCGGTTTCACCGTGGTGTGAGCGAACGCGAATATGTTTGTGTGGTTTGCCAGCGCGTTTAAAATGGAAGCGTGGCAAAAAAATGGAGTGATGAAAATGAAGAGAAAATTGGATGGTGGCTGAATGTACAGTACAGTGCAGCATGAGACAAATCCTTTATGCGGGCACCTAGTCTGACATACAGTATTCACATAATCTCCCCATAAGTATTGCTATTTTTAGTCCTAAAACTATTGCAGTGTTGGCTTCTCTTTACAGTCTTTTTCATATTCTATCGTTGTCCTAGTTGGTGTGCTTTAATGTGAACAACTGTAGCTACTTTCCATGGCTTTCTTAGCACACTTTAATGAGCACTTGGCTAATTTATACTGTTTGAATCTCTCCAAACATGCCCTGGTTAAAAGGACTAATCATTTTTTATCTTTAGAGTTGCTCAAACATGTCTTTTTCACCAAGTCTGAGTGAAACGCCACCTCAAATGACCTACAGAAACTGTTCACCTACATGTTTAGTAAAATGTATCACTCTTGATGAGAGGGCCTTGAAATCTTGTCAGATATAATGTCACATCTTGGCTTATGACCAGAAGACACTGGAGAAGAGACAACAATGAAGAGAAGAAGGACAAGGACAAGGAGAAGGAGCAAGCGAGGACCAATGTCATGCCGCAGGCAGAACAAAACGCCATAGTCTGATTTAATGAATGCAGAAAGATCCTGGCAACAAAGCTATGAGAAGTTTTCATTTGTCCTAAAAGAAGAAAACTCACTCAAAGTAGGGCTGCCCCTGTGGACGTGATACTCAAAAAAATGAGAAAAGAGGTTGAACATTTTATGAAAGGGGCTGTTGTTCTCTGAGGATGCAGAGTTTGGCTCTACCTCTAAATTTGCAAGCTGAGTGCCGTTGCCTTCTCATAATTAGGTATTAATTAGACTGCGACTGGTCATAAACCCTGACAGACAGAAAATGCACAGTAGTTGAATGAGAAGTTAGATTCTTTAAATTTCAAAAAAGTCTGGGCATCTCTAAAAAAATACTGCCAATAGTTTAGAGTTGGCACTGATCCTGTCCAATATCTGCATCTTGGTCCAATTGTACAATCTTAAAGACAGAGGTTACCAACACTGGAGGATCCTGCAAGAGCAAGCTAGCTTTTCTAGTCCTTTTGTTTTAGTAAATACATAAACTATTCCAGCATATCAAAACAGCATATTATGATACATTGTAAGACAACACAGCATTTTAGATCTGACCACTGACCACTGTTAACTGAAATGTAGACGTCATAAATGGAAATAAAGTGCATTAACTAAGTCAAACACATATAAGAGGGTTGCTCAGATGTGCTGCTGCTGCTACAGAGTGATGTCAAATGTATTTCATCTGGTGACTATGTCAGTCATCCGTTTGTGTTTGGGCAGCTGCAGTAACTTTTATTTTACACTTGGCTTGCTGTTGGGTTGCATCTACCCAGCAAGTGTGCAACAAATGGGAGCCCCAGTTTGCACTGTGAAGCCAAATTGTGCATGAAACATTTTGCTTGCAACATACCAGCCAATTGTACAGCCGTTGTCATGTTTGATGGACTGGATGCATTGTCTGTCACTATGGATGTGTCCTTCCCTTTAATTTCCCATTCCTGTATAGCAGTTTCCAGTAACTGCACAAAGTTATTGTCAGTATGGCTCTATAGGGTTCACTAAATGCCTGAAGGGGGGATTTTCAACCGCGCAATATGTCAACAAATCCCTACAAATAGAAAAGCACCCCTTGCTGTTATCTTCTCAGCGCAGGCTAAGATAGACGGAAGCTTATTGGTCCCACTATCCACTGTAGTTTGCCTTGAGTTAACGTGTGAGGTTGCAGTGCTGCCCTTTCATCTGCTTTGTGTCTTTAGGTGACACCACAAGAAGAAAGTTTTTCCTGGATATTAGATATATATTAGCTTGACAAAGCTTCGTTATAACCAAAGTGACCCATGTGCCATACAAAGGAAGCTAAAAGAACTTGTCCGCCATGGTTGCTTCTACTTAACTCTGAGACGCCCGTTTTTGATCATGGCTGGTTCACGTTGCTCACTGGGAGACTGAATGACAGTTAGAACATCTTTAAAAAAAAAAACATATATCGATAGTAGGGGCGGGACTGTCAATACCACTGTGGTTAAAATTCTTGCAATTTTTTCCAAACCCCTTTTGGGAAAAGCGACAGAAAATAGAAAGGGAATTAGGGAGGCAGCTGAATGTGTGTGTGTGTGTGTGTGTGTGTGTTTGTTTTGATATTTTTCGTTGTAAATTATGGGAGTGTATCAGCAGTAGGGCAACAGTGATTTATCAGTGGAAGCGCTGTGCCAGTTAAAATCTGTTAAGGAGTAAGGGAGTGGGAGGATGAGAGCAGCATTCTAATGATGCTGCCACTGTTTCTTGCCATGGATGACTCACCCGCAATATGGGGGAGCGAACATCCACCGTGTGGGTACCAACACACACACATGTGTTGGTCATGACTGCCGCATTATCAGCTGGATGAAACATGCTGAACAGTTAAGCATCATTGTGATGTGACAGATGTCTGATACTGACATGACTCAGAGAAGCATTGGTCTTTTATCTGCTCATGTTCAAAGGTAAGAGAAACATGGCAGAGTTGTGTAACTCACTTGTTAATTGGCTCATACAAAACTCACGTGGGACATAATTTCACCTGCTCTCTCACTCTCTATCAGTCTCTTGGTCTCTCACACACACACATACAAACCCCTGGAGAGGACAGCTGCCATATGTAGAGTTATTATTATCTATTACAACAGCCTACACGTTGATTTGATGTCCCGACAAGAAAGCTTACTGACGAAAAGTACCATATAGAAACCAAATCTACCAATGTAATGAATTAATTCCTAATTCAACCATTAGTAAACCCCAGTAATTGAAAAGCTGGGAAAAAAAAAAAAAAAGTTGAGAAAGCTCTATGTTTTTGAATTTACAAAGATGGGTCATGGTGTTCAGATTTATGAGCAGATGCCACAAACAAAAAACAATAAATCAATTTGCAAGTTGACTCAAAGAAAACAAAAATAAAATTATGAGTGATAAATTTGTCTCTTTCCTCTGCAAAGCCCAATGTAAAACATAATTTTAGACAATTGAAACACACCTTCTTACATTTATTTCCAGATTATTACTAGGATTTTTGTTTGTTATAAATTTTTAAAGGCTGCTTTAGACTGCCATTACACGCACACACACACACACACAATTGCACATACATATATGCACTGCGTTTCCTCTATATAACTGCATATTTGTGCAGTTGTATATGTATTCACTGGCACACAAATAAGTAGCTTTATGAGACTGGGCAAACAACTGATCAAATATAATGTGAGATAATGTGTGTAATCAGAAATGAGAAGGAACATTATTAATTATGTTGTCAAGATAAGTGTGGAAAGATGTAATTAGCCCATGAGTCATAAAATTTTCGTTATTTTACTGATTATGTTTTTCAGCTGAACTCTCCTTTGGCTCCTCGGTCATCACTGCTGTTTCACATCGACATGAAGACGTTTTCCTTTCAGTGAGATGATGATGACACATAATAACTCTGTTATTCAGGTTCTGTCCAGATCCGTGCAATTTATTCTGTTTAGACTCATTTTGTGTGTTCATTTGCTTTCCCTTTAAATAAGTTCTAAAGCATCCGTGAGAATGGGTTTAAATGGAAAACTATCTTAAATTAGTAATTTTTCTCCATTACCAACGATGTGGAACGGAGCGCTGTATTGTGGGATTTTTAGATAAAAGAAGTCCACATTCTAGGGACACAGTGTCTTTTTTTTCCCTACCTTTTTTGTATCTAAGCACACGCATAAATGTCATAACAATTACACATCAGTGAGTGAACTCTAACCAAAATGCTGCCAGATGGTAGATTAGCTTCTAATCTGCTCCCTTCAACATTTTTCTGATATTACAATTGACTTTTGTAATTGCCATTCTCTTTTTTAATGTTTTTATCTCATGTTTTCTGTGCAGGTAAGTACAACAGTTAGACTGATCTCTCGAAAAATCTGTCTCAAGGCGTGTGTCATTATCACATATATTTAAACTCTTATCTTGCATTCGATTGCAACTTTCCTTGACAGGCACGCCTTTCAATCAATATGGTCTCACAACATGTAGTACAAACAATTTTTTTGTGAGGAGTTCTCTGCTTGGGGTCTGATTTACTAAACCTTTGCGACTGTAAAAACATGCAAAGTCACCGGCATTCAAATGTGCATTAAGGCTTGCGTCTTTCAAATGAGCAAGATGGCGCACACTGTTGATTTTGAACTTCTGCCTTAATAAATTTGCATCATGGGACTTTTTTATGCAAGTTTGCATAATACATGGTGGAGAAAATGCGAATACTTTAGTTTTGCACACACATTGTTATTTAACAAGCCTGAAAGCAATTCAGGTGCCTGTATTTGCATCTATATAATACGTTTAGAACCATGTTGGTATGACAGAAGAAACTGCCTATCCAACGATGCCGTTTCGGAGCTTGTGGAAACGCTCAGGGCTGATTTGGTCACTTGAAGGAGTCATGCAATACCTGCCAAAATGTCTTGCAACTTTGTATTTCCTAATATCCTAATATGGATAGTTCCAGTTTACAGTATGTGCATGTAAGATGGGCAGGTACACAATGTTTACGTGCACTTGGGATGCACTGAGTGAGGCCAAAGCCAAGCTTTTATGTGGTTTCTGGTTTCCAAGTAACTGATGGTACTTGTGTGCAACTAGTATTCTTCACAAGCACCGAGTATGTGAACAGGAATCGCAAGCACATACATTCTTTGAATGTGTGGATTGTGTCATGACTAACATTGTGGCCACACCCTTTGGCTCAGTATATGAGTCCTTTGTTCCGAAGAATGGAACTAGATGGAGTGTATAGAGATGAATGGATTTTAGGTGAGTCGATTGTAGGTAATTATAGCTTCGTATACGATTCTCCAGGCTGCACTCTCTGGACAGATAGAGAGTGCCGAATGCCCTGCCTGAGCACTCATGCCACAGCATGCCGCCACCTGGCAATGGATGACAATCCGTCTTTGCACTGATTATTCTCCTAACTCTCCATGGCATAAAGTGTTTAAGCACATAAAACTTCCATTGAAAAAGTTCTGCATCCACCATGTTTGCATCTGTGTAAATTACTTTGTTGATCATCCGCAAACATAGACAAAAGTAACATGCAATATGCTAGAATGCACGCGCATTGTACTTCTTTGTATTTGGGATCTTAGTGTCAAACAAATGTTGATTCTGGAATATGATTATAGTTAAGTTCTCACACTATTTCTTATGTACAGATTCAAATGTTTTTGTACAACTAATGGGTCAAAGCCCATAATATGGGAATCCCTCTGTCTTCTCTGAAGATGCTCGTTGTCGTCAAATATAAATGGCATCCAGTATCAGAAGTCCATATAAGACCTTGTCATATCCCTGACATTTCTGAAGTCCATACATTCGGATTACATGTCTAGAGCTTCTGTTTTTTGGAACTATTGAAGAACACTTGCCCTCTCACTTCATCTCTTGCATTTGAGCCCAAGGAAATAACCTTCAGAAGCTAATTTATCCTCCTCTGAAAATCTACACCCATTTCCCTCTGATTTACACAAAGGAAGCAGCTGCCGCCTGCTTTACATTTCTCTCCCGACCTCTATTATTTCTAAATTCCCTCTAAATTACTTTCTTCTTTAGTTTTTCCATTTTATTCACATGAAATAAATCATCTTGTTTACTAATATTTAATCCCCACCCCTCTGTCCCCCACTCACCCCCCATCATTTAAGCTGTTAAATTGGATCGAAATGAATTGTTGTTGCTAATGTTTGACTCCACCAAGGCCATTTTCAGGTGGGAATGCTCATTGTAGGATGCCATCTCCCCCATCTTTCTTTACTTTATAGGCTTCCTTTTTGTCATTCCGTTTTAGATTGAAATACAGAAGAGTCACACCCTGAAAAAAAGCAAAAGAAACAAAACAACGACAATACTGTTTCTGAGTAAATACCATCCAATTGGACTGGAGTCTGATACAAACATCTTAAGCACACGTTGTGCATCCAGTGAAAAAAATGTTATTTTCTGAAGGGTTTTTGCTTCCAAGATAACATGTTTTCCCACCAGAGTTATCTTTCTCTTGTGGGGTGAGCACTTCCCACATCCCCAACACAGATTTCACAGGAGTTTGGTCGTTTGTCCTCAAGAGTGCAGTTTTTAGGCAGCTGTGGCTCACTCTCGAAGCGCAGTATTAACCATCGCTGACTGGTTTTTGATACATTTTATTCCAGTCTATTGTTTTTCCTACAGAAAATAGTTGGTTAATGTTTAGTTTCCCTTCTACGAAGCCCGCACTTTGATGACTTGTCTAATTACGAGACAAAATAGCCCGCCACCAACTCTTTCCTTAGAACACTCTTCTTTTGTTTACTCTCTTAACGAAGCTCTGAAACAAACCGACTCCAAAAGTATCCAAATTAGTCTGATTCTGCCTGACCTGCCTCTTTTTCTTTTAATGATCAAAACAGTGTTCGGTACGTTAGCTCTGAGGAACTTTTCTAACCCAGGTGTCAAGTGTACATTCTGGTCGGACCATGTTGATCAGTTACGCGTTGATCAGTTCCGCGGCCTGGTTTAGCAATTCTATGAGCAAGATCTGTGGGAATATCACAGCTACCACATAAAAGCTGGAGACAACAAGCTTATCTGTGTGTGAAGTAAAAGTCACACCCACGTGGCACCGGTGTGCTCATCAGTCAGGAAAGTCTCTCTTCTGTGACTCTGGAAATGGAGTATAATTTAACTTGGGGGCCATTTCATTGTTCCCTTTAAGCCTCTTAGCTCTAAAATATTCATATTTCAGGCGAGGGAGGATGAAATCTGTGACGGAAGCAGACAGAGGCGAGAGGGAGAAGAAAGAGGATAGGGAACAAGAGAGGAAGGGAGAGAGAGGGAAACTGATGGAGTGAGAAAAGAGAGCAAAGAAATAAATGAAAGAGAAACTGGGAGGAGGGGAGTGAGAAAAGGGATACAGAGACCAGAAAGCAGCGCTGAAACTGATGTTCTCTTATAAACAGCTTTCTCTCCGTCTTTCCTTTATTTTCTCTCTGAAGCACCTGATGGCAGACATGTCCAACCACAGAAACAGCCATTTCGCTGCCATCTTCCCCAGCTCCCGCTGCCGAGGAGGAAAAAAAAGGCAAGAGCAGATGGGAGATGACACAATCTTAATTATGATCTGGATGTCACTTTTATACAGATATCTTGCTGTGTTTGCCACCTTGTGAAAACATGATTTTTACTGGTTTAATTTGATTTGAAGACAGTGCAAAGCTGCATGAAATGTCCCCAGCTAAAAATCATCTGATATAAGAAGTAGGGCTGCACAATATCAGTCACTTTAACGAGCAAAACTGGTCCAACGTGACCAACCTATGATTGTTTCAGTGTAGCTGCTATTGCATGCATGTTTCAGATGGTAACAGCAATGCACCAAAATTTGAAGAAAAAGAAGTGCACGGGGTGTGTCTGCTGTTTGGTCAAGCGAAGCTTGAATTGGCAGACATAACGTGTAGTGTTATTTAGAGATGTACCGATGGACTAGTCATAGCATGAACGGCCGTAACCTGAAATCAGCCGAACAGCCCACGTGTTTCTGATTATGAGCCGGACGGTTCTACACATGTAACTGATGAAATTCCTACACTCTATACCAGCTGGCAGAGAGCAGGAGCAATAAGTCAGCTTAAACAGAAGAGGGTAGCAATATGCCAACACAGCATCCAGCTTGCCTATTCAAGCAGTCCTATGCATGGGCCACACTTCATAACACACTTCGCACCACACACCACAAGCTACCATAAACATGTCCGTAGCGTGTTCTTCACTACGAGTGAAGACACAAAGTTCACAGTCAGTAATACATGTAAAGTTAAAGTAAACCGTGAAGAAAAAAGAAACAGACACTGTCACCCAACTAAAAACTAGAAAAGTCCTGTATGAAGAAGCTAACAACCGGTAAGCTAAATAGAACGCTAGCTGGAGCTCAGAGTATAGCTCTTCTGCAGCCGCTTGGTTTTTCTTTTTTTGTAATTTGTAAAGTTATTAAAGTACGTATGGATATTTATAGTTCTTTCCAGTCACAGAGCACTTTATTTTAAGAGTTTTTAAAGTCAATTTAATAATTTCTTTAATGAAAATTAAAATTTTCTACTGAAGAAAAGTAGATGTTTATTTGTATATGCTGTCAATTATAGTAAAAGAAAAAAAATAATAATCTCAAGTCACACTTACTAAAAGAAAAAAATTGTAAGAAGTGCATCTCTTCATTATATCATTATTAAAATTGATTATTGTAAAAAGTATTTTAGAGATATCATATCAACATTGCTAAGTATCAGCTATCCACCATAACAGCAATTTTAATTTAAAATTTTTGTATTGTTGCATCGCTAATAAAAGGTAAAGTTTTGGTTTTATTTTTCCTGGAGAACATTTCTAACTCCCAGGTGCTGTATTTGTACTGACAGTGTGTACATATAAAAATATAGTGGAATAATAGCAAGGAAATAAAGGAAATGTCATAGTAGAGAATAGTTTGCAACTAGAGCAGCAATGATTAATAGAAAAGAAATTAAAAATTAAAAAGAAAACACTACATCACAGAAAGAGTAGAAAACTCAATATAGACAGAGGGATAGAAACAGTGAGTTGATATATTTGATATATTTTTGCACGATGCAATTTGCTATCATACTTTTGAAGTCTGGTTCCAGACTGCACATATCAAATTAATTTGATTTGCTCAAATGCTGATGGCCTGGGGTGATGCTCACGAATGGTGGTGAATCTCTCCTTGGTAAAAGAAACAATTGAGCCAGTCAGAGATCTGTAGGCAGAATCATGGATTGAAATGCATTTTGTTTCTGTGTTTCTGAGCCGGAACAAATCCAAAAATAAAAAGGCTGATGTGGATCGACAAATCACAGAAAATAAAATCACGTATTTCCATTACTCAACAATAAACAAGGCAGGTCAGTGAAACATCACGACTAGTTGGTTATGGGAAAATAACTCAGACTCGACTTACCAACAGATGTTTGGTCTGGAGTTTTGGGCTTTCCGGAACAAAGACAAAATGATTCAGAACTTCAGCTGCTACAAACACTGGATACAAGTGACATCCACAAACCAGCCAATCAGAGTATGGCATTATATGATCCGTCTGAAAAGCTAACTTGTTTTCTGAAAGTGTATACCATGTATGTCCAATCAACCATAATTACAGGACAGCAAAGAGAGAACTACTACATGATTCATACTACATTTAGTTCAACGTCTCTTTTACATGAGACAGCTGAAGACAAATGACATGTACACCATATGTTACACAAGCAGTGATGTGATCTGCGTACATAAATCAGTCTATGTTTATGCCGTTTTCTATTTTTGCTCTTATCTGGCAAAACCTCACCTTCACTGTACGGTGCACACGGGGATTTGATCTATGTTGTTTGTCTTTCAGCATTTTCTCTGGTAATTAGTAATTATCCCACCCGTCACAGCACGCGCACGGTGCGTGCGGCTGGGTTCCAGATTGAAATGTAGGATGTGCGCTCCTCCGCGAGGGCACATCTTAGTCTTGGGACTCAGAGAGCAAACGTTAGTTGTGTGGAGCCTCAGCCTAGATGCAATCCCGCTGGAAGACTGTTATATAACACTCCCGAAGCCAAATGAGAGCAATTCAAAACAGTTTATACATAGAGCATCGCATTAGTGACTCACCGCATCCTCAGGTAAATAAAAAGTAAACTTCCACTAAAGCTCACCGCTGTTGATCAGTTGACCTTGTGGATATTTATTCTAACTACTAACAAGGTTTTTCCTGGCTCAGAGTGGGCCTTTGAATGATGAGCACAAAGACAGTGAGCATAGGGTTAGACTGGATGATATAGACTATAATTGAAAAATTTATCAAGAAGAACAGTTTTATTTGATGTAAAATTTTTAATATATACAACCAGAGATGACTAAATTGCTATATTCTCGGGTTATCATTCCAATTCAATTTAATGTCAGTCATTAATGAGGATGATTTTCCTTTAGGGGGTTTGCTAAAATTTCTTTATTATGATTCATTTTCACCTGTTTCCAGGAGTGTGTTAATAGCACCAAATGCAGCTCTGAATATGAGAGAGGGTTTTACAGGAGATGTGTTTTAAGATGAAAAGGTGGAAGGAAAGAAATGATCGCTAGAGGTTACGAGCAACATCCTTATCTTCCATCCTCATCACTATAAGAAAAGTATAGTGCACCGCCCAGGATGTATCAATCATTGCTTGTGAGAGCATGAACATCGATAACAAAGGAAGGGCAGACAGTAAACAGGCAGAGAGGAGAGGGAGAGACATGCCATTTGCCCGTGACATGAGGAGAGCAGCGGCGAGCTGTACAGTAGCCAGGCAGGCTGCTCCTGCTGTTTCTGATTTTTAAAGGCCGACCCAGCGCTAATTTGATATGCTAATTTGATTGAGGAAGTGTGGGTGGATGTGGAGGTTTTAAGCGGGTAGAATGACAAGAAGGACAAAAAAAGAGCAAGCGAAAGGGAGAGTGGGAGTGAGAGATGTCATGGCAAGAGCGAGGAGACCGAGATGAAACAAATGGGGAGGAGTGAGGCGAGAGGCGAGTTCAAAACGGTTTCACACTTTAGGGTTTGAGAGTTTACAGTCAGTCACTGAGTGGTCGTCAGTCAGCTGCGCTTTATTGGTGGCAGCAGCTACGGGGCGGCCGTCTCAACACGCATCTATTAAAATGTGCCAATAACTTTTGTTAGTAACCATGTACAATATATACAGCTTTACTTTATTGCAATTTACTTCTTATTCTAACGGATACGTCCTTAATTTCACTCCTAGCAACAATGGGGGCATTAGAGTCATTGTTGAGATTAAAGGATGCAGAGATTTAACAGATTATCATTAGACTGGTGGTGTCAAGGTGGAGTTCAGGGACCAGGGGTCCTTGACACACTTCCTGGGGACCCATTGAGAAGGAATTGGATATATTAGTGGTATATTTCCATCTGTAACACACTGATAAAATGTGAGTGTTTTGGCATATCTATGTCATCTGTGGATGCTCGATCTAAAGGCCTTTGAACACCAAGGACCAGATGTCTCTGGTGTGCAAAACAACCAACTCGCCAAGCAAAATTGATGCTTTTGTTTTTCCAGACCAGTGTCAATTTTCAAATTCAAAGCAAAAATGCTCGCTGTTGCTGTGTCACATTGAACACAGAGGACTGCTTGACTGTCTCAATAACGTGAATGAACCAAATGCACTACACGCACAGCGGGAGCTGTTTTTACAGGCAATCGGGACTTAAATGATACATTCATCAAGAAAGTATCCTGTTACCTCAGAGTAACGTCTAATCACTGCTCTGGGTCAGTCTGCTCCCTCAGAGCAGTGTTTCAAACTGTCCCCCAGACATCCTGTCAGTTTTCCTCTCCTATCCAACATTCCGTTCACACATTTTCTTCATTGTCCCCCCTTGCTACTAAGTTAAATGAGCACCAAGTCATCATCACTTGCTCTCGAGTCCATTTTGATATCCGTGGTGGGATTGTTTTATTAAGAATTTGTATAATTTATTCATACATTTGCATCGGCCCTGATGTGAAGAGACAGGTGTGTCACAATTTGTCTTTGAAACCTTTGGTGTCAGCCCTAAGTTAGCACACACAAGCCAGAAAATGTTTTGCTTCTTTTTTAAATTTTTTTTATAATGTGTAGATATTTTTTTCTCTACACAGTTCTTACATTTAATCAAATATTTAAATAAATTGAATTGTTAATTTGCCATAACATATAATAAATTGCCTTGGAACACATTTTGTATTCATGTATTTTTGTACATGTTTTTTAATCATAATAAGAAGCTCTATGCGGTTACCTCAGTGCAGCTTCATACAAATAACACATTACAGTAATAACTAGTATTGGTATCGGCAGAAATTGAGATCCAGGTATCGGAATAAGATTGCAACTGAAAAAAGTAGATTGGTGCATCAAAAAATGGCAACCACTGCTTTTTACTTAGTTATAGTTAGTTATAATCCTACATTCAAGAGCAAGGATTGTACACACAGCTACACTTAGTGTAGAAACTCAACAATAACATATTCTTTTTTATTGTAAACATGTTGGCCTTCAAGCAGATCAAGTTTAATATTCACTCCCCATGCGTCATTAGTACCCATAACAGTGTCACAAGTAAACGGGGGGGAAAAACTTTGTTATAATTGCAATTATCACAGACAACATCCACAGAGTGGAGACTATTATTCTTTGTGTTTGTGACACTTTCTCTCGTGAGATTTTAATTTTACTTTGCATTTTTTGATGGAGTTCTTTTTACATTTGAATATGAGCCAACAAAGAGACAAGCCACTGAATGTGTAGGATAAAAATGACTTATCTAAACAGTAATTTGTACATGTATCACATTTCCCTCGCGTTCTCTTCCATAATGTTATGACGCCATTGGTTTTTGCGTTATTCTCAGAAACAGCCGGGACCAGAGGGTGCACTGAAGACAGTTGGCATCCAGGAGAGGAGGCTCCACGTTGGAGTCCACAATGGCTGGGGTTTTCTCGACAAGCCGCAAGTGGTGGTGCTGGAGCCCCTGGGGGCCAGAGGCCGAGCTGACAGCATTGCTAAGCAGAGCGTCCTGGCTAAAGACAGGTGA
Organism: Mola mola; assembly: GCA_001698575.1. Classification (NCBI taxonomy): domain Eukaryota; kingdom Metazoa; phylum Chordata; class Actinopteri; order Tetraodontiformes; family Molidae; genus Mola; species Mola mola. Next base: position 5,563,128 of record KV751326.1, read on the forward strand.
GCAGAGGTAACACATGAATATGTCCACAGTGGATTTAGAGATAACTCTAAAAAATATTTTCACAAGTGTTTTTTGTTTTTTTTGTTTTTTTAAAATTGGAATTTCATTAGCATCTTCCTCCTCTAAAATGGTTAAGATAAAATGGACAGATTATCTGCAAAATGAAGAAAAACTGTAATTTTTGAAAAATCTAAGTTGACATGAATTTAATTTTTGTTTAACTTTGCTTTTGAGATGTGTGGGCAAAGTGAAATATTGCTGACTATCCTTATGATTCTTTCATACTGTCTATTTGTGTGATAGTTTCCCAACAAACCTGAACCATTGTGCTAAGCTTCCAGTTTAACACACATGCAAACTTGCTTGTGATTGACAAATTACAAGAACACTATTGTATCACTACATTAACGTTAAGCTTTTTTAAAGATGTATTAGTCTGAGTCTAGCAGGCTGCCATGTTGCCTCAGTGTGCACTATTAAATTTTTACACAGTGGATTGTCATATCGCCTTCCCTGTTTGCTGTAATAATAATGTTGAGATGTATTGCCTTGTTTTCCAGAAGGTCCAAATGCAGATTCTCACAATTCATGTTACATGTCGATACTAAGTCCCACTCGGATGCAGTGGCCCTTTTTTTTCCCATTTAAAATCTGTAAGTGTCTCTGTATGGTTCTGATTGAAACCATTCTTCTGCATGTTAAAAGAGGTTACGTGCTCACATGAATTCTTAATCATTATATGCAACGGCCATGTCTGCCTTAATAAGGTCAACATCTCGATATTCATCTTTCAGAAAAGGCCAAAATGTAACCGTTCATGATAACAATGTTAAATTCTTACAAAATTAATTGGTTACTGTATGGATCAAAGGTTACCTGTCCTTTTAATTCCACCAAGGGAAAATTGTTCTCCGGCAACATAAATTTCTATATTTTTTAGGTGACCCTTTGCAGTAAGTTGCCCTTTGACGTTGTGTGTATGCTTGATAAGGCCTTACACTTCCTATCCCAACCCCAGCACCATAATTTACACTGTCCCACCCTCATAAAACAGCCTTGCTATTCATTTTAATGTGTGTTTGCACTTTGAAACAAATCAAGAATTTATGGCTCTTACTGCCTTTTCCCTTGAGTTTTATTGAGACAACATGGCACTCAGCGCTAACCTTGTCAAATTGGATGTGCTGTTGTAAGGTCAGCG
>KV751326.1:5567111-5578104 GCA_001698575.1 Mola mola
TTGGTCTTTGTTGAAAAGATGAAGTTGGAGTTTAAATAATTAGAATACATATAAATTATATACTGTAATGTATAATTTTTGTCCGGCGCATCATCATCACACTATATTGGAAGCCAATAGCCTGAATTCTGTCAGAATTGTCATTATCTTTAAGTTTTATTTGATGATGTCTTTCAGAGGCTTGTCAAAGCTTTTGCAAATTATGTACACTGCAAAAAAATCTGCAGCTTTTGTTCTTAAAGTCTTAATACCTGTGACTGACCGACACAGCCAACCCACCCCCAGGAATACAGTTCTAAATTCAAGCCACATCACTCAACAAGTGCTTGTGGCATGAAAAGCCTCAGAAAGACTCGTGTAATTATGTGTGTGGGTGAGCCTTCAACACTTATTGCATGCCAAGGCATTGGCTCTCATTGTGTTACAATGTGTTGTACTTTACACAAGCAGGGGTCAAAAGACCACCAATTAACAGCCACAGAAAAACAACCAGCTATACTGTTATCAGAGCATCACTGCGCATTTGCATTTATGCAGTAATTTATCAGTCTTACCTCTGCAGCCACTTGACAACCAATCAGTCCGTTGTAAATGAACACTCCTCCCTCCTTTTTCATTTTTACCTCGGATACCATATCACACAATGGATATTGTTTAGGAGACAAATATAACAGCTCCAGTGAAGAGAGGCTCATCTTCATGATCTTTGTTGCATGATGTTCATGCATGTTATTTGCTCCCCTTCTACTGTATGTTCTTTATGTTGAAAAATAATACCAATCATAATTTGAAGACCGGTAAAGACAATTTTTACACCTGACCTTTTATATGCCTGTTTTCTTAAAGCTGCAGTAAACACTGCTCATGATCACATGTCATGTGTAGTCATATGTAAAGTGTTACTCAAAGTCCTTCAGATATTTGGGATACAGTAATTTCATTATACGCAAATGCTTAAAATATCAATGTTTTTTTATAATAGTGTGTGACTTTGAGGGGAAAAAAAAAAAGGATCCAGGAAACTAGGTGTTTTGGGCTGGCTCATCCATTCTTTCTCTCCCTTTCTCTGATCAGCAGTTCCCTCTTTGTCCAGCTCACTCAGCCTGGGCTGTGACAGTGCTTTGACCTGATGATGCTGCAGATGAAAAGTCATTTCCAAGTTCTTCTCATTTGTCGCAGTGTGGAAGCTTATGTCTGTACCAAATTTATGGCATTCCATTAAATTGAAACAATTTCACTCGAAGCCACAAATGTCAACCTGCTTCTTGTCCTAGAGTAAATTTCAGGGGATCATAAAGTGACTGACCGACCAGCCAAAAAACTGACATGGCTATCCCCCAATCTATGCTGCGGGTGTGGCTAAAAATCAGATGAATGTTTGCACTGAGAGCATTTATTTTAGTTGGAGGTATGAAAATTACTTAGGAGCTTAGATTGAATCTTAGACCTGCTTTTGCCCTACAGGTAACATAATCTAAAGGCTGGTGTACTGTTTTTCTCAAAAGTAATAAGGATGCGTAATGTTTTGTGTATGATATCACAAATCCAGTGTTTTGCAGGCAATGTTTTGCTGCCTTGATGGATAACAGCAGCTGGTTGTCTTGTCATATCATGCAGCATTGGGAGGTAATGAATTACACGAGGAATATGCCACAGTGATAAAAACCTTTAAGTAGTAACAAAGTAATACAGTGCATAACTAATAGAATTTTGGTCATCTTATTACATTTAATCCATCATGTAATGTTCTACCAGACACATGTCACATCTGCCTGTTGATAGCTGAGATGGCTACATCAGACTCACTTTTTACATCCATTATCTTCTGCTTATCCGGCATCAGGTCACAGCGGCAGCACACTAAGCAGGGTGTTCTTGAAGTACCTCTTCCTGGCACCATTTTCCAGCTCCTCCTTTGAAATCCTGAGGCATTCCCAGGCCAGATGGAATACAGAATATAATCCCCCTTGTGAGCTTCAGGTGTACCGCAAAAGACCTCCAAAGGGAGGCGTCCAAGACTGCAGGCATTCTAATCAGATACCCGAACCAAATCAGCCGTCTTTTTTTGACGCAGAGAAGCAGCGGCTCTACTCTGAGTCAGACTCTACAGTTTTTTTTTAAAAAGTATTTGATATTTTACTGTAACCTATGCCCGACATTAATAGTTTTTAAATGAAACCCTGCAAATAACATGACTGGGCCTCGATTATACAATGTTAACCACATTGTTATATCACATATTATTAATATTGATTTGTAATGGGCTGAACTAATCTGTGTTTCTGTGCTTTGAATAACTGCTAGACAACATTAGATTCTTTAATTATATACCTACATTATAGTTGTATCTCGACAGGTATTTTGGTCAAAGTAACACAATAATATCACACATTTCTCTGCACAAGACAGTATAACACAGGTAAATAATAATATGTAATAGATCATATTTTGAAAGTAACTTTCTCTGCACTGATAGCGGGGAAGGAAGCAATAAAGCTTATGTCCATGTCGCTGGCACAAGAGATTTAGGTCACCATGCTCCGGGAAATAAAACATTACGTTTGCAGCCAGCACACCGGTATTCGGTGTGTACCATATCAGGTACAGTATCAGCTCCATGAAACTTAGCAAACATATCTGAGCCACTGGGCATTCAGTTCCAGTTAGTTGTTTCTCTGAAAACACAAGGCCACTTGATTTCTGCCAGTGTGGACGCAAGTTGTGCAGTTCAGCAGTAAACACACAACAATAGAAAGAAGAAGGGACAATAGTGTTTGCTGAAATGCCTGGTCTCCAATTAAATTTGCTGTAGAGACTCAAGTTCCCCGAATGATGAAGCCTATGATGATCTTTCCTTTTGGCCCCCATGGTTGCTTTCGGAATATCAATATCACACTGCCATGAAATTTTGAGCACACTGTTGCACATAAAAGAATAAATCACTTACCATTATAGATTCCGCATTGTGTCCTTGTGTAAACTTCCCTATTGATATACCATGATATGTTTGTGGGCATTTTGAAGACTTGAGATTGGCATAATGGTTGCTGTAATGGGTTTTTGGATCTGGAAATGCTCATATTTGGAGATGGTGGTAGCAATGTGGAGCACTACTGTGCTGCTTTCCTCATTGGATCTGACTGAGAACCCAACGGCACAACAAGGTAGTCCTCTATTTTTTGGTATGCCCCCTCTGTCTTATCCAGAGGCACAAATCACCCATGGGTCTTCTTGGTCTTTGCACTAAGCCTACCTTGATGCACAAGTGACTCTTTGGTATCATGTGGCCAATGTGCTGTGGCTTTCTTTAAGTGCTGCATTGAACGATCAGTTGGTTTTGGGAATGTAACCATATTTGAGCAAAAATAAATAAAAAATCAGCCAAAAAATCAGTAAAGTTGCAGCCCTGTTCTCTCATTGTGATGTGGTGACTACAAGTGAAAACCATGCTCAGTCGCAGTTGAGCTCGGAGCAATGTGAGTGCAGTAGGGAATTGGGGAGAAGGGATAATCTTGGTTCAATGCGCTATGAAGCAACTGGGCCAAGTGTGAGTGCGCCCTAAAGCTGAAACCCGGACAACAACATAAACAAATAAGGCGTGTCATGTTTCTTTATAGAGCAGACAATACGTATGCTGGTCCAGTCTTTTACAAAATATCATTTTCTTTTTCTTTTACCATGTTTCAGAACTAACCTTGGATGCACATTTTGAAATCTTCCAATGGAATTATTTGCATTTCATTCATCATTTCCCCATATAATTTTGTTTGTTTTCTTGTCAGAACATAGTTAGGAGATGAAATATGTTGGCGGTTTCACCTGGTGAAGGATCGTGAAGTGCGTGACCCCTCGTCACCAGCTGGTCAAGTAGTTTAAATTGAAAAGGAGTGGAAGTCTCCCATTCACAAGACAACAAGTCATGTAGTGTGAACTGCACAGTAATTTGAAAACTTTGAAAGTCATGTAGTATGTATTTGGCCTTAGCATGTCAAAGTGAAAGGCAAAGCCTCATACTTATCCTGAAAGACAAGGTCTGCGTTACAAAACATCTGTGACGTCTGGTTAAGTTTAGGCACAAAACCTACCTTGAAAGTGAACACACGTGTGCCCTCCATTCGACCTCGAACTCTACCGCATTTCCCACTTGCTTTGTAAACTACTTTGCTACATGTGGTCTGTTCAGCTCCTCTGATATTAACACTGATGGTTATACATCGCAGGTACATTCAAATACCTTTTGTGTCTCTGCCTGATGCCAAAGGTCACATTGTGTCTGGATGAGACTCAAAGGGCTGTGACAACTTGTCAATATCTGACGAGCTGGGGATGAAAACTGGATAGCGACGTGTCAGTCACAGTATAGCCATGGAGTAAAGCTGTGTTATCTGTTTTACTCTAAATGAAATCATGATTTACAAAATTAAATTCATGCAATGTTGAATTAGACTTAAAACTTACACTTCAAACCATTTAGTGAGGTGATAAATGAAGACCTTTTTTAAACAAATGAAGAAAAACAATTATTGAGAACATTAATGCCAAAGAGAAACTTTATTTTGTTTATCTAACAAAAATGTAATTAAATTGCTAAATTTAAATAAACCCCATAAAACATCTGTCAGTGTCTTCTCAGAATAGCTAGGGGAAAGCTGCTGTGTCGGTGACCAAAGCAAAAAGATCACTCCTCTCACTCCGCTTAGTCAGCTTCCCCTCCTCTGGCATGAAAGTTTGATGAGATACTTGGTAATTTCTATCTGTGTGCGTGCACTGATGTTTGCATCTGTTATTTGTTGGTGTTAATCCCGAGCCTGATCTGTCTGTGATATTAAATGATACTGTAGGTGTTACCCGATAGCCTATATTTTAGCCAACCACCCAATGCATCTTGCAAAAGGTTCCTGTACCATGAGCTCATTGTTAAAACCTCATTCTCTGCATCTCCTGCTACCAAGAAGGGAAAGGCGGGAGAGCAGACATGTACACGCGCTGTCTCAATGCTGTCAAACATGTGAGGCTTTGAGGTGTTACAGCCGTGTTGAGCTGGAGGTGCAGCGTACTCTGTCAGCAGCACTTCACACCACATGTGAGCAAGTGTGAAGGATCAGGTCGGATTGCCTCACTCTTCGGGTCCATGTTGAGCTGTGCTGCTCCTTAGATCTGTAAAAATCAATCAAATTGCTTTGAATTAAGTTGCTTAATTAATATTAAATTCATGGAAATGCAGCACAGGCTACGGCCTTTGATCTTATTTTGAATGTAGCTATTTACCTTTTGCTTTTCTGTACTCCCTGAGTGTTTTCTACACTCTAATTCTCTGAAATTCTGTTATTTATGATAAGACTATTAATTTTCGCACGCAGCCAAAGGTACACAGACAGACCAGATAAAGATACAGAATAATTCCAGCACAGCAAATGAAACTAAGTATATCTACAGCATTAAATTAAATTGAAAGCTGAATGTACAGCTACAACAAGTTGAAAAAAGAAAGAAAGTTAAGAAAAATAGTAATTTAATTGTATTAAGAAAATTGAATTATATTAAATTAGAAATGTCCAGAAAAAAAAACACAATAACGCAATACCGGAAGAAAATTGTATTTTGAGTATTTTAACATTTCAATGCTCTTGAATAATATTAAGTTTTAACTATGTTGATTCATAAAAAAAAGTCAAAGTGGCAGGTGAAACTGAATTACTTAAAAATGTAAAAATAACTTTTTAAAGTGTTTAAAAAAAATTGAGATTAAAAAAGATTAAAGAATAAGAGTTAAGAGTAAAAACAGTAAATTCCATGCTGGGGTTGAAATATAAGAAATGTTATGTAATGTACATGTAGGACTTCACTGTATATACTATAGATGATATATGATTGAGAAACAATATAAAGTATTGAATACATATTATAGAATCATAGGAGAGTAAAATCATGTGCAATAATAGAAATGTATGAAAACACTGCCTTACGTGTGTACCCCTATCCATATAGTCTGCCACTAGATGGTGCTGTAAAGTGCAGGTTGAGGGAGCTTCCTCTGCTGTGTTTGGATAGATGGAGGGCAGCCTGGTTTACTGTTCTTGCCTCTGATTAAATAGAATTATTTCTTTTGATGTATTCTGAAGGGTCTAAGGTGGGTGAAAAAAAGTAAAAACAATTTTTTTTAAATTCCCCCTTTCCACCAAATCATAACCGCTGCAATCCAGAGGCAATCGCTCGCTGCTCTGAGACTGCCTACATGTCTCATGCTGCTTGTGCTGAAGAGCCGGCCTGCTCTTCGCTGAGACAAGGAGCGCGGATGGCCTCTTTTGACAAAATTGCATAGCCCTCATTGCCTTTGGTCATGAAGAAAGAAAATCATGCCGTGTCGTCAGTTGTCCTTATTGGCGTTTTTGATTTTATTTCTGATTGGGTTGCTCCTTCTGTTGTGCTGCCCTGCGTTGAATGCTGTCTCTCTCTCCTTTCAGCAGACTTCTTTAATGCTCCTCAGCAGCCGTCGGAGATAACAATTTAAATTAAGGAGGCTGGGGAGAGCAGAGGAGAGGAACTATGAATTGCCTGATAGGCTGTTCTCAGAGCATGTCTGGGGTCAAACAACTTCAAATAATCCGCTTTTCCTTTAGTCAAACACTTTATTCTTGTCTTCTTGTTTTCTGTTGCTGTTTTCACTATTTCCTTCTGTCTCTATTGCCTCTCTCATTAAGGGCCTCATTGTTTTACCCACCATCTTGATGCACAGTTTGTCTCATCCACATGCTGTCTTTCCATAAACAAAAACCTCAGTTGTCACTAATGAAATGTAGTCATGGAGATAGTTTCGGTGTATTTGTTCAAATTTTAAGATGCACTGTGCTGCTGATTTTGCTCTTCTTTTCATTAAGTCATTTGTCATCATTTGTAACCTGTTCACTATCAGGTATGAAGCTTATTTTGTTTTTTAATGTTGTTAAAGTAAAACAAACAAAAAGAAGACAAGAGGAACTGAGGTCTTGAACTGTAAACAGGTGGCCAGCTGCATGTAGGAGGGGAAAACAAGCCTCTGAACGTACAACCAGTTTCACAAAAATTAGCACATATAAAACAGCAACTAAACAGGCATCAAGCTTGACATTGAACAATATAAATGTGCATGCATATTTCTGTCTTTGTGTGTAGAGAGAGTTGTTGTCTTGAACCCTTTGTTAAGTTTATTGTATCAGACCAGTTACATAAAAAGGCAGCTACCACTTGTCACGTCAAAGTCACAGACTAACTTAAAAACGCTCAAATCGAAGACTGCTCGAGAACACAGAAAAAACATCTTTCTTTGTGTATTGGGCAACAAACCTCATAGTTAATTTTCAGATTGGAATTCCAGTTCAAGCAAATAATTCTAATGTCACAAGCACTGATATGAGTAAAACAGCCAGACGATTTTAATTACTCAACTTGACATTTGTTTTTTAAAACGATGAGTGGTAATTCATCAGAGCACGCATTCAGCCGTCCACTGCAAAGTGTTTGTGAGAATGCTTGGGTCGCGGACAGCTGATGCGAAGCCACAACGACTCTCCTAATTATGGTATGTCAGCGTCAATTTGTCCCAGCAATAACTTCATCCGAGACATCTTCGGCCTGCTTCTGTTTGCCCATCGCGAATTCAGCTCGGCCACCTATAGCTGAGTCACGCTGTGTGGTTGCATCAAACTTGGGATTGCTGTTGTCTGGACAGGCTGATCTGGGGGAAGCAGAGGAAGGACTTTTGTCATTTTGTCCTTTTGATGGGGAGGCATGACAGCTGTTGTCATCAGAAACACTGACACGGTGAATGAGTGAATGTTCGTGGCGAAGCAGATAAACAGAGGGGTGGTAGAGAGGAGACGCGTGGTTTGATCATATCACTAACTGGCGTCACGCTTGTGAGAGACTGCCAGACACGAGACACATCCTGGGAACACTAATTGGAGACTCTCCTGAGCTGTTACACTACCGCAAAGTTGGGTGTCTGTAAAGAGATGTTGACAGTGGGGATACGCATACTGGAATGGGTGCTCCGTGTGCGCAACGGAGCTACAGCGCGTGACCGGTAATGGATTTGTCAGCCACGTCACACCTTCGTGTTGTGTTGCCTTTGACCCCGGCCGAGCTCTGTGACTGGCACAGTCGATTACTGAGCGTCTGAGGAAGTGAAACCATTAATGCGTGACCTTTAAACGTGCTCAGCGGTTTACCCTTTGCTGAACTCCCATCTGGTTGTATGCAGATGCAAGACTGACTCTAGCAGCCTGTCCATTCCTTGCATCAAATGCAAAGAAAAAGCATCACAAATTTCTGCTGGCTGCTTGAGGTGTGACAGCGTCTAATCCGAATGAGTGAGACTGATGAGTGCTTGGTACAGAAGTCATGACCCTTTATTGTACCTTTCCAAAAGGTGAGGTCTGTTTAATGCAATAATTAGAAGATTTTGAATGATTTTTGACTTAAGTTCAAAAGGAGTAAACAGAAAATCCACTAAGCTGCTCCTTCAGAACTTATTGAAGCTTTATTGTAAATTATACACTCTACAGCAGCCATACTGTCAACTCTTGAGAGTTTTACAAACTGAGGGTAGGATATAGCGTGTGAGCATGCGTTTTGTTCGGTATCAGACAAACTTTCCATTAGCTGAGATGTATAACACATCCCATTCTCTTAATTATCTACTTTTTCCCTGCTCTGTCTCAGATGCCACTGTCAGGGGATGGAAGTTAAACATAACTTGGAGCAGAAAGCAGTGACATGGCTAGCGGCTGGGTTTATTAAAGGTGTTGGTGGACACGTCTCCTTTGTGCCACAGAGACGCTTGTTTGGGATTTAATTGGCTTGCCAACAGGTACATGCCACGTAGATTGTTGTGTGTTTTACTGTGACTTCCATTAATTGGTTCCGTGTGTTCTGCTTTGTGCCATTTATTTGTGTTTGTATTTTCGCAGCTATCGTGAGTCCTCTTGGGCTGTAACGATGTTTGCTGAATGAAAAGCATCTCAGGGAAGTCTCCCCAATCACATGCTCATTAAAATGTGCTTTAAAATGACATCATCTCCTTAATTTATAAACCCTCTCGTGGTCTTAGTTTCTTTCACTTCTGACAATGTGTGACCAGAGTCCTGCCGCTGGTGTGGGGCCCGTTGTCAAACAAACCAGTTTTGTTTGATGGGAAATGTCATACAAATGTTAATTAAATGTTAATCAAACATCTTAAGGACAGTAATGTCACAGGGATTTGGATATGATATATTTAGCTGATTTGTGGCTTGCGCTTGGAGGTCAGTCCTCCCTGGAGGCCCTTTCTCCCTTTCTTAAAACGAGGAGAAGTTGAGGATAATGCGAGGGAGGCCACAAGCCGCAGAGACAATATTTCGCCCGCCTAATTAAAATGAATGTCATCTCTTCCCCTACTGAGAAGTGCATCAATCTCCTCTTGTGATAGGCCCAGAGTGAGTCTTACCCTGTCAGTGCCTGCCAGCAGTGCTATCCCTCTCCAGACGGATGCATCGTCCTGGCAGCCAGAGACACAGTGGCAATGCTGTTTGCACATTCTAATGGTTGCCATGTGGATGGCCTCCTCAGACCGAGGCACTGCTTCAAATATTCTGCCCAGATTTGAATGATTTTTATTTAAAACACCAGTTGTATAAAATGCTCAGTGGCGTTTTGGAGCCATTTATGCCCAGGCAGCTGCAGCGAAATCAATTTTAGTCCATTGTTGTTCAACATTACAAATTACAGCCACAGTTATGCAGCTGCAAATTAATTATTGGACAGTAAGCTATGCAAAACTTTTGGATTGTTTTGTGTCCGTCACTTGACGCTGATTAAAGTGTTTTGAGTTCCTTGGCACGAGTTAACATTTTAACATTTAAATTCAGGCATTGTCTAGTCTCTAGAGAATGCCTGAAACATTGTTGCAACATTCTTTTAAACAGCTAAAGACATGTTTTAAAGCGTGAAACAAAACAACTGGGGAAAAGAACAAAACAAAACAGAAAAAAAACAAAAACATGCAGCTCGTCCGAAGTAATTCAAGTCCCAGAAGCCCTGAGATCCCAAGCTGATTGGAAAAGATGTTATTTACACTGCTGCTTACGCTTACAGCTTAGCGGCTACGGTGAAGATTTCCCTTTATAAAAAGGGTGTGAGCAACATCTTTTCGAATTGCATTGGGGTCTAGGGGTTTCCGATGAGCCGTTTAGAGTGATTTTATGTTTTTTGCAGTTTTTCCTTTTTCATTTGCATTTTAATACAAAACCCCTACAGTTGCTTGGGAGAATGCAGCAACTCTGTTTTTCTGCAACATTCCAGAAGTATTTTGTGGATGCACTTTCGCCTTACTTTGGACGGTGAAAATTTAATAACTGAATTTTGTGCAGCAGACTTCACGTTAAATAAATTAATCAATCATCGTATGTCTTATGGGAAAGGCAGTTGTCGATGTGCGGTGTGCATCTAAGTCTCCTTTTTTTTCAGCAAGTTGTTTGTCATCATTCACATTGTTGTTATCTTCAGTTGATTAAACTCATCAAGTTCCTTAATTATCTGGTCTGTGCTAAATGCACCTCTGTGAGTTTACATGAGGACCCTACTGATGCTGTTATCCTGAGGGGGAATCTACATTTAAGAAAGCTAAAAAAGACAAACCAAGGGTTTATTCATGCCAGGGGATTTGTGAGGCTGTAATTGTAAGAAAAAAAGATAAAAAAAAAAAAAGTTTTGTTTTGTGATGTAAAATAATAAATAACGAAATACATATACTGGTTGGCATTGTAGGTTGCGTAGAAAGCTGTTCTTACAATAGTCATGATTATATGATAAGGTTAATTCATTAATATGATAAAATCAATTTAGCTTTCAATTGGTAATACATATTGTAGAAATTAGCCTCATAGCAATTAGGTAATTAGTTAAATATAAGTATGATATTAATGCCAGAGGAAAAGATAAAGGATTACAGTTATCACAATTAATCCTTAATGGAACA
>KV751326.1:5587030-5608709 GCA_001698575.1 Mola mola
CCCAGTAAAACAAAGTTCTGCTAATGTATTCCACATCCCTCACTCAGCCGAAGATAAATGATGTGTCGCTTTCTGCATCTCAAGGCTTGCCGTGTGAACGTAGCCTTATTGAAACCCAAACTGCTGATTCGCTCCCTGCTTGTCACTGAATAGATAAAAACTCAGTATAAACACTACACACAACCACTCAATCGCGGTGACAGAAGAAAGAACTGGAGTGGTCCGCGTCGTGAGTTCGATGATTTCTCCGCTAACGGCGTTGTTAAATTTGGAGAGAAGAATAGCGGCGATCACGATAGCGATCGGTGTGTTGAGAAGGCTTTTAGCAAAGTGTATTAATGACCTTTTAATCTGTGCTCAAGTGTCCTCAGTGGATCACCCAAGAAACTCAAATGATTTGGGCCAGTTTTCATAGGAGAATAACACCATGGATCTTTGTCATTCTTCGATTTCACCGCCTTAATGATCCTGGATTCTATTTTTCCAAGAGTGTTGGAGCAATGACATGCCTGTAAACATGCTATTTTCCATTACGGATGGACTAACTTGGACAAATATGAAAATCAACTTTGCGGTTCATAACCTTTGAATGTTGTAAAAGAGAAACAAGACGCTTTTCTAATCATATATCTTCAGAATAAACCACTGAGTTATTCATGATGGACACTGGCATGACCTCTTGTTAACGGGATGGAAATTCTTTATTGGATGAATCTGTAACACATCTGCATAATCCCTTGTTTACCATCAAACCTCTCTCTGCTTCTGAATATAAGCTCAGAGCAGTAAAATGGAAGCGATCTTGCTGTTTTGACACAGTTGATCATAAATGAATTTTGATGTTGCATCATCTACATATTAAAATCTATTCCTCCTCAGTCCCCGGAGTCTCGTGCACATATAGTTGCGCATATCTGCATCTCGTACATTCGCCGCTTTGCTCAGCTGCCAAAAACCCCTCTCGTCGAACATGAACAGCCGATATCTAATCATTTTAGCTAATGAAGTGAAACACACTTGCCACCAGCTTGAAATGTAAAACGGTGAAGAAACGGAAAGGGCTGAAAAAAAAAAAGCCCAAAATGACTGCGTGGGGGGTCGGGTGCCAGAGCACATTTGTGACAGACAGCCAACCAGTCCTGCACCCTGTCCACTGCATGTGCATATAGTCAGAACAGATGGGAGATACAGTAAGACACCCCAGGCAACTGAAGCAATATCCAAAAGGCCAGTGAAGCTCACCACAGGGAGTGGGAAAGACTGGGAGAGGAGGACAAAGAGATGCTGGAAAATCTTTCATTTCAGTATTTCAGTGGCTACCAACCAAAAAACCCCAGGAAGTACTGGTGGACTTTAAACTCAGTGTGGCATCTAAATCCAATTCTGCCTCCTGATCTGTGTGCAGTTGGATAGATTTGTTACTCAGTAATTATGGTGTCCAAGTATTTAGTTCAGGTATTGACGTTACAGAGTGTTCTTTCTATGTCAGAATGCCAACTGAGTGCAATTTACCAGAAAACAATCAAAACAGGCCGTTTTACCGTCACCTTCTATTCCCTCCATTCAATGCTCCTTAAACATTTAACGACTCCTTTAATTTAAGAATTAAAACGACTATTTTTACTGCCACTATCTGCAGGGAACAAGGCACACGTTTTTTTGTTTTTTTTGTTTGTTTATTTAATCTCATTTTGCTTGTGTTTTGTAGGTCAAAAATATGTTCCATCAGCTTCTCCACCAGACTCTCCTCAAGGCCCCGGGGTAAGACACCGTGTCGCCTGCTCAAACTAACAGGCACTCAGTAAGACAGCCATCATAATATTGTCTTACTTAATATTGTTGTTCTGGTGGGAAAAACACATCCAGCAGATTCCCATCCTTTAAAAAATCCAATATTCCAGTATTTTGTTTTGCTTTTCACCTACTTATAGGGAATATCTGTCAGACTCTTCAGCTTTAAACTGTTCAACCTTCCTATCTAGCAAGTTGCAAACACAAGCACATTGTCAATGAATCTGCTGAGCAGGCATTTCTCAAGATGAATATAACTATAGAAATGAAATACTTCACTTGATCATTTTTAATTAAAGACTTTTTGTTTGATAGCTTTTAATCCATTTTATCAATTAAACAATGAAAAGATTTAGTGAAAAAATATTCTAATAATAGAATTTGTTCCCTCAGTTGCATTAATTATTTACTTCTTTTTCATTTATATATGTCTGTAAAAGCAAGAATTGAATTTCCCTCGCTCAAGATAGTACAGTATGAAGTAGGTTTCGCATTTTATTCCACTGTCCAGTTTTATTTTCACACTTTACCCCTAAAAATGATTACAATAACTTCTAAAAATGTTTAAGCAATATCTGACATTTGTCTGTAGTCAAAATATAATGATAAAAATGGAATCCTGCTAAAATTCAACCTCAAATGATTCCTTGCTGGATGACACTTTAAGGAAGCCCCTTTCACACTGCGTGGATACGGCTCACCTTCGACTCTCTGTAGACATAGATCATAAGTTTTGTCTAAACCGTGGAATAATAATGGAAATGTGTGCATGTGAGTCTGTAAACAAAAATATCTCTCTGTGCCATCCATGGAACTTTTACATCTCCACACAAATCTAGAAAAAAAAATTAATACTGACGATGATGATAATCAAGCCCCAGTTGCTTACAATCAGATTAAATGTCACGTTAGCATCGGCGTATATTAGAGGCCCCCCACGGGCAACTGACATACTGATAAATTCAGCATTAAAGTGAGTCAACTGCACCAATAATCAATCCATCCATCACATCTGAGGTGGGCAACGGTGACTGTCTAGGTAAGATACGGGACATCGACCATATGTAACATATACTTCCAGTGTGTGTTGCCACATGTGTATTTTGTGACTCTTTTTGTTAGAGCCTCAGAGTGGAAGTGCCAGTGGAGACTCGGAGTTGTGATGGATGCTTATTTCTCTCACGATGAGGCCAGGGACCCACGCACACATTAAACAGTGCCACGGAGCGGAGGAGGAGAGAGATCAGCTCCGTTTCAGTGTTAGGTCTCTGGGCCAAAACGAGCCACACTCTGTGTTGTCGAATCATTTTAAATTGAACCAACAGGGGGCTGGGAGCTGTGAGGGCGCTGCGCCCATGAACTTCACAAATCGACCTTCATTTTGATTAAGCAGCAAGAGTGGTGGAAGCCCGCAAGTGGGTGACTGTCCAGTGTGACAACAGTCACACTGGGCAGCTCCTAGGGGATGACACTAGAAGAAGGAGGTGCTCAGCTGGATATATATTCCTTTTTTTCACCTCTTAACTCTGGGGGAAAAAAAAAAATTGAATGATCCTACAAGAAAAAAAATCAGACAACGCTTTGCAAGATTTAAGGTTTAAACTTCACCTGCATTATCCCAAATGAAGGCCTTAATTTTTCTACCAAAACATACATTGTGTGACAGGAAATAAAAGAAGCTATGATGAACTGTAATTTAAAACAGGAGTTATTAAGAAGAGCCACCAATGAGGCCGCACCTGGAGATTGAAGTGTAGTGGCATATACTGTAATATTCAAAACTTCAAAACAGGTGACCTTACTGAGAAAGTGGGATGAAACCACACACAGTAACTTACATTTGCATACTGACTTATGTTATTATTTCACATTTCACAGTAGTGGTAGTTCATTTTAAATTTTGCTAACTTTAGCTAACATAAACCAGCAATAGCTAATTATCCTATTAAGGCTGTATGATATAATTTAATTTAATGTGTATATATATAATTTAATCTTCTAAATTAATTTCTTGTGAAAGGAGTTTACGGTTCTCTTTTAGCTCAACGTGTTGGTTTTCTATCCTGCAAACAGCAGTGTTACCAATTTTGTGTCCAATTTTGTTTCCAAACGCATTTTGTTGAACAGTATCTTACCTGCTTAGCACAGAGTGCCAGATGGATCAAGTGAGCTGGTGAAGAATGTCAAATATGCGGCAGATGCAGGCCAAATATCTTCCTCCGAGCATAAAACAGAGCCGAAATGAGACAGTGGATATTTTACCTTTTTCAAATCTGTGTATTTCTGCAAATCGAATCCAAACCACATGTGGAGTAAGAAAGCATTTTACTATTGATTCTCAGGTTGCTCAAATGAGATTTTAAAGTGTCTTTTGTAACCCAGGAGGCAACATGAAAAGAGGACATCAGATACAAAGGGATAGAAATACATTAGAGCAATTGAGGAGAATCCATGTCACAGTCGATGCACTTATATGAATATTCAACATAAAGCAGTGAGGTAAAATGGCGGCAGTGCTCTCTAGATATCTGATGGTGATCCAGGTTTCTGAATAAAGGAATGAAAGAGAAACCACTGTGTGAAGCCATGCCATTGCTCCTGGCAGTCACCCTACAGTTTATCACGACTGCTGCAAAATCCACAAATACAGTCTTTGTCTCTGTCCATCTGTCTGTCTGTCTCTCTCTCGCTGTTACTACCGTCTCAAAGATAGTGTTTAAAAAATACAATTGTTTCAGTCCTGAAATGATTCTGCCTGCAATTTTTCCTTTCCTCTTCAACATGACTGTTGAGTCCTGATTAATCAATAGCATCCTCCTCTGAAATGTCTCTGTAAATAAGGTGTACGCTCCCGCTCTGTCTGTAGGCATTTCTTCTTCGCATAAATTATTGATCTTTGACACTCAGTGTGTTGTCGAGCAGAATGCTAAAGATCCTGTGGTATTTATAGCCAGCATTTAGGAGAGCAGAAGAAGTTCTTTTGCCTTTGTTCATGACGATTTCTGACATCGGGCTATGGTCATGTCTCAGGGTCGGTTCTGATGACCCAGGTGGACTCAGGGCTGGGACCTTAGGTCTGCGCTCTGCCTTAAAGCCGAACACAGGACAGAGTGCTATCTAACTGAGCTGATTGTTGAATGTCAGTCCCAGATTGTAAAATACTGATTCTATAGATTTACTAGGTCATAGGAATCAGATGCATTTGAATGGTAGCTCAGGCTGGCTACCAATCAAAGAGTCACTTTTTGATGACCTGGGAATAAGACTAAACATTTTAAAAGTTGCACCTTTAAAGCTGGAAAGTAAAGGTATAAATATGTAAACACTAGTGTAGTAATGAATATATCTACATATGCCGTCAAAACTGATTTTCATACTACAAAGTTAATGATAAGTAGAGACTGACCCATATATTGGTTGGCTGATACTAATGGCCAGTATTGGCCTATCACAGATTGTTTGGTATTGGCATACATGATATCGATATCAGAAGTGCAGAAATGCAGAAGATGCTTAGGGTGATTTATAATCATTACATTTGCCTGTTTAATTGCACTGCTCTCATTTAAGACAATTAAAGTTAATCAAGAATTTGTAAAATATTTTGGCTCCTCTAGCTCGGTTGCAAATGTTTGATAACCTCATATATTAACCGATACATTATTTTAGTCCCTAATATCAGTATTGACATTGGCCCCAAAAGTTGCATGCTGGTCAGGCTCTAGTGATCAGCGATATTCAGTATGGATGTGAGCTTCATAAATGCACAACAAGGCATGATTAGTTTCCCTGAAATTACAATGGATTTCTGTCGATGCTGGTGTTGGTCTTATGATAATCACAAGTTGGAGAGTACAGCTCAAACACCTCCACTGCCTTCGTGACTTTGCGCCTGGGAGTGATTCACGTCAATATGCTGATGAGCGCTAATTTGGTAAAGATATTTTTTTGTGATTCATCATCTTTGTGTTCAGGTTTTGGAAATTATGCAATAAACCCACAGCATTGTATTTTATTTGTGTATTTTAAGGCTGCCAAATCATATGGAACACTGAGATAACAGCTTCACAGCATGAGCATTTGTTTCGTGTAACATGAAAAAGCAGCATAACCAATTAATTTCGGTTTTGAATTTAAATACAGAGTGACGTGATGTTTTCATTTGTGCAATTGGGAAATATTAAGCATTACTTTGGAACCATTAAAGTGGTGGTATCAAGTTAAGTCAACTCAGTTTTATTTATATATTGCCAATTCACAACAAAAGTTATCTCGTGGCAATTGACATGTACAGCAAGTCTGGACCGAACTCTTTTGTTTTTAGTTATTTTAGGTTTTAATTAATAGAGACCCAATATTCCCCCACGAACAAGCACTTGGCCACAGTGGCGAAGAAAAACTGCCTTTTAGAAGGCAGAAGTAGACCTCGGCTCTGGGTGAGCAGCCATCTGCCTTGGCCAGGTGGGTTGAGAGGGACAGACAAGGGGGGTGAGGCTAGAAGCTACTACAAAAACAACTGGTAATAAATAATGATAACACAGTGTTACTGGTTTTAATAATAATACATTTAGTAACTGTTATATTATAATATATGAACTATTAACACCACCAAAAACAATATTAATGAGAAAGCACAAAGACCCCTGGGACGATGTCAAGTTATTATCATGCCACCGTAGTGGGACATCATATGAATAGATGGCTTTCTGAGCTAACCCTAACAGTAAGCCAGGCCTGTTTAACTGGTGGCATTTGACATCAGCACCTGGTGGATTCTTGGATTACTGTAAATCAACAGGACTGAGAACTGGACTGTGAGATATGTATACATAGAAACGTCTGAGGGCGAGCAAGTGCGCCTGCTCTGCACCGCCGTCGCGAAGGATTACAATGTGTGGCAGCACTTTCAAACAAAACAGGCTTTGATGATATTTATCCATCGGTCCATCAGTGCTCGAGCTGCCAGTTGCATTTGCCTGTCATATCGAAATGGAAGCTTTGTATAAGCCTCTTACATCTATCAACATTGCAAACAAAATAACAGAGGTCTAATTTTTTGAACAAATAAAGGTTCATGCCATTAGAACATCCATCAAGAGACTGGCTTTACAGGATCAAACTTGATGTATATTTCTAGAAAATAAGTGTAATTTGGATTACAATAACAACATTGTGTTTTATTTGTTAGTTCTTGCCTAATCATAAAGCAGGTATTGGCATTTTCTCAGAAAATACATTTGTCTTATTTCTGTTGCTGTGCCGTTCAGCCTATTTAAGCAATATAGTTTTCTTTGCTATTGCTTAGTAATTAGTGACTAATTTGACTGTTCCTAATGTCATTCTTGGAGCATTTCCCTCCATCTTGCCAATCCTCACTTTTTATTTTCATTTGTCTAAATCATGTACAGTATACAATCATCACTTAAATTACATTAAATTCCCTTTATTGACACATTGGATTAAAAATTGTCCTTTCTCTTGCACATTTATTATTTTTCATCTTTTGTGTGCTCATGCCCTCTCCTATTTGCTCTCAATTTTTCATTTCAGTAATCGCTCCATCTTTTTCATTAGCTCTCACTCTTAATCCTCCCCCAATTTAAACCATGTCTGTTTCTCACTTTTTTTTTTTCCTTTGGGCAACAAAAAAGGCTTCACCCCGTGTCATTGCCCCCGCCGCGTATACACAGACAGCATAAACAGTCCATGTATTCAGTCTATAATGCCTTGGATGCATTTGCACATACACAGACACACATGCAGGTTCCATGAAGCCAGAATGTGAACAGAAGATCCGTTTGGCTGTCAGGGCAAACAGACTAAATTCAGGACATTGGCAGCCATAGCAATGCCACTATTAATTGCCTTTCTCTGCATATTATCGGATCCGTGTGTCCGTGAAATTGTGTGTGTGTGTGTATGTATGAAATTGTGAGACAGCTTAGTTAAAATTGACCCGGGACAGCCAACTGGACTTGGTCAAAATGTCCGAAAAATGCCAATTTTAAAAAGCAAAATAGCTGCTTTTAACATCGTGTATACTCCTACAGAATTCTAGTTGAATAGTTTATAATATCATTGGTGAAGAATAAGAAAAAGAAGTGAAAGAATTAAATGTAAAAATTAGCTAAAGTCAAACAGTGACTGCGTTCTGTTTGAACTCGGTTGGTTTTGATGAATTTCATTAGATCCCGATGACACTGCATATCCTGAGATGAGTTTGGCATGACAGGGAAATAAAATCTATACTACTCGAGGCAACTCCTACTCAAGGCATACATATTTGATTCTTTAAAATATTCATTTGATGTTTTCCTTTTAACATAAACATATGGCATAAACGACTTTTGAAATGTGCAGCACTCAGACGAAATAATACAGGAAAAATGCAGATCTCTTGGAAACTCCACACAGTGAGTCACCCAACTAAACTTAGTGGGGTGTAAAACAAAGACTTTGTGTTGCGAAGTAGAATAGCTGAGCTATATTTTCTGAGGAAGGAAAGGTGAAAACATGCTTGTTCTGGAATCAGGGCACAAGGCAGCAGGGTTACTTTTATGTCCTTAACTTTTCCTGCCTGATTAGTGGCGAGTTTTAGTAAAAACATCCGGCACAGCGGAACCTCTTCAGCTTCGGTGATCTGCTTACAAGCAGGCTGTTGCTCAAACCCAAATAACTTTTACATTTTAGTGAAGATCCCAAGCAGACTAATTTTTCATGGTGAAATTGGAGAAATGTCCATAAAGTGAATGACAGGACAGAAAGAATATTTCCATCTGATGGGATCGTTCAGCTTGGATATTTCACTTAAACTAAACAAATGTCATTGATAGAGATTTGGAACAATCTGACGCTGATGAATGTATGTATATGATACTGTCAGACAGGGTGAAATAAGATGAGCTTTCTAACCTTAAAGCTATTGAAAGCGCGATGAGGTAATGTTGTTCTGAAACACTTTTTTATCATATTTGTTGAAATAGATTTCCCAGCCTGACAGCAAGCAGTAAATCAAATGCCCCGGGAAAAAAAAGGAAAAAATCTGGTGTCTGTTGCTATCATTGGACTGGAAATACACCCAGAAAGTCATTTCATTCGGACTAAAGGAGGCCATGTTCAAATGTTACATGCCTGCATTTATTCTGCAATGCAGGATCATGTTTGACCACCATGTATACAGTGGTTTAACTATTATTATTATTGTGAGTATTCACGTTTTTAGGGATATGGCTTTGACAGGCAGCTCACAGGAAGGGGTTGAGATATTTGGCATTGTCTACATTTAAAGTCTAGCTTGCTCTTGCCAACTTCTCCAACATTATTCACCCCTAGATTTTAGGGTGAAGTAAAATGGAAGATTGGTGCCATGTTTATGGCAAACAACATATTGAAGTTATGTTAGCTTTCTACTAACACAAGTTGTCTCCTCCTGCTGCTTCATCAGAAGTACATCCAAACTACGCAGGGTGCTTACACTCCTCCTCTGCAGTGTTTCCCCTAGAATTTTTTTAGGCCTGGAGGCAAGAGCTGATAGAGACAGAATTTCTTCTCTCATTTCTTCCCCCACATCTATCTCTCTCCCTTTTTCCCCACCTGTGCGTTGGTTTGGCTCCAGAGACTTTGAGAAAAATTTTGAACTATTATGTTGTCCCCGTGGGGCACAGAGAGGAAGGCCAACAGAGAAGCTCCCAAAAGCAAATGATTATTTCCAATGAGTAGAGCTGGGCGATATGGACAAAATCTCATATCACGATAACGATCATCTAATGTCATAAGGACGACATATATCATGCTATGGTATGTTTTCTGTTAATCTAAAATAATTTTAAGTTACAGCATACCTCATGACAACTTTTGGATAGTCCTGTAGATTAAAGAATATCTAAACCTTAAAACCACAGTTTTCAGCTAAAAATAATGCATTTGGATATTTACGCATACCTCATGACGACTTTTGGATAGTCCTGTAGATTAAAGAATATCTAAACCACAGTTTTCAGCTAAAAATAATGCATTTGGATATTTAGGAGTGTTGTTGATTAATTCAGATCCAAAACTTGATATGTTTATGCAAAGAATTGAATTTGAATTCTACATGCCATCTTAGAAATATGCCCAGTGACTGCTCTCTACAGGATGAAATCTTTGTGAGCGAGAGTGAGTGAGCTTTAACACGTCTGAGTGAGAGCGAAGTAGCAGTTAGTGGCTAGTTGGCTGTCTGTGTTTTTTGTTCCTGAAGTATAAAATGTTGTTGACAAACATTTTTCATCATAGTTTTCTTCAACAATATTAACACTGCTAGGATTGTTGACGCGGATTGCAGTGGTGATATAATAGAGGAAAATATTTATTGATAGACATTTTCTCTTGTCGCATAATATATATTTTCAAATCCTCTCACCCTACCAGACTGGGAAATATACAGTAAACAGTATTTAGCATATATGTAGCATATAAACAAAAAAATTTTTGCTGTGATGTGCTGTAATTCTGCTTTGTATGAGATAAACAAAGAAAGGTTTTGAGCTATTGGGAACATTGGTCTGAACTGGAATGGGTATCTTGCACTTCAGTGCCCTCACAAGCCCAGCCAACGCCATGAGTGTTTTTGTGTCTAACAGATCAATGGGCGAATAACACAGACTCTTTCCTTGCTCAATATGGTTCAATGCTGTATCTTTATTGTCTCCCAGAGAGCCATTCTTTTGAAAATAACAGATTCAGTAACACAATGAGACAGGCTGAAATACATTCAGATTATTTAGAAACCTTTGCCACAAGAGGGTCAATGATACTGTTGTAGCTTTGTTTCTGTTAAAATTAAACTCTGCTTTGGCCAAATCTAAATAATCACACCATTGTTCTTTTGCTAGTTCATCTATCATGTAACTGTACGGTTACAGCTAGTCCTCCCCCGAAATCATCTAGTGCGCTGGAAGCAATGCTTTTTACATCTTACATTTTCAGCGATTTAATTGTCGAGACTATTGACATTAATATTGAAGTGGGCTGCAACAACAAAGAGCATTCTGTTCCTTCAAGTTAGACACCTTAGACACGGACTATTTGCAAAATTGAATTGCTGGTTTAATTACTGGAACTTCTCTCAATTTGGGGAATATTTAAGACATTTTATTCAACTAGTACTGAACCAATGCATTTCAGTCAGCCTATCTCATTATCATCAGGCGAAGGCAGGGACACCCTGGACAAGTCGCCAGTTCATCGCAGGCCTGACATATAGAGACAAACAACCATCCACGCTCACATTCACACCTACGGGCAATTTAGAGTGACCAATTAACCTAACCCTCAGTTTGCATGTTTTTGGACTGTGGGAGGAAGCCGGAGTACCAGTGCTTTTGAGTACCAGTATAATTGAAAGTCCAGAGTCACGAGTTATTGATATCTTTTGTGTAACACTTAAGGCAACAATACCTACCAACATTTGACAAATAAATGGCTACAATCTCTTCTATTTCTAGTGATAAAGAAGGAAAAAGGAAGCAGAAAAACTGTTTTAATTGCAACCTGCTGTGAGATGAAGGATTGTGGGTGGAGAAGCGGGTGGAGTGAGAGTGGCTTCTAAGTGTCAAAGCAGTGTAATGGTCTGTTGTCATCTGAGATGGCACATGTGGCTCGCTGGCATGAAGTATATTCCTAAGCCCTGTTGTTCATTATCACAATAATAACAGTGAATCATTTGCATTGTTTCTTTGCAGCTCTCGCTGTCTCAGCTGGCAGCAACTTCACGCTACCCGACCATCAGCCACTCCAGCTCTGCGTTGCCGTGGCAACAGTCGTTTCCCTCTCTGCTCCATCCTTCACCATTGGCATCGGCCCACCAGCTGTCACATGTCGTAAGATTTCCTCCCCCGTACACGCATACACACACACATGTACTTACATCCTTGTGAGATCATTAATTGACATGAAGATTTCGTAGCTCCGTACTCAAACCTTAAATTTGTAGCTAAAGGGCCTGGACCTGGCCTGTCGTAATCTTTTACCACACCTTTGAAGTTGTAAAGAAGAAATCTCAAAATATTGGTTTAAATCGTGTTCTGTTCCTCACTATGTAACAACTACAAGTAAACACACACACACACAGACATAGACTTAAGAAATCTTCGATTTAAAAAGAAAAGCCACACACAATACGATAAGCCTTCATACACCGCCAAGGATATGCAGGGAGTCACTCAGTAGAGTTGAAAGACACATTCACCTTTACTGAATGCTGCCCCCCAACCTCATACATACGGAGGCAAACAAAACCTCGAAATTGAACCCTAGCTGTGCATAGTCTTTTTCTGTGGATGCACTGGAGGTGCTGGAGTTGTTCCTTTTCATCTTTGTAATCAAAAGAAATACTATTCTTTTATTAGGCTTTTCAAATTTTTCTACAAAGGCTATATCAATTTTTCCAAGCTATCCATGGTTCTCCATAACCTTGTGTTTTGGCCTGTGGGAAAATATGTTTAATCTGCCTTGTCCAGAAACACTTTGAATAATGATCGAACATTTTTTCTTCTCCACATTTAGCAGACTTTTGTGTATCAACTTGTTTCATTGCCCGTGCGAGGGCCAAAGCAGTAGTATTTATTTACAGTCCTTATGTAGGTGAAATACAGTAGTTTTTGAAATACTTTATTGGGCTTTTCTATCAACCACCATGTTTCCAAAACACATCATTGCAGTCCAGGGATGTCAGACCCGGTGCGAACAGTGTTGTGAAAATGCTTTTTCAACTCAGGTCTCTCTTAATGAAACCACATAGGTATACTGTATATCAGTGGAGTGGCAAGCAGATAGAAATGAAAATAACATCTGTGAAAATATCCAACTGATTCTACTTTTTATCAAGCAAATATCTGAACAGACTCCTAATATGGCAGCCAGGGGAGCAGACATGAGGTGGTCTTATTTAATGTGCTGATTTTAACAGCTCAGAATAATTTCCTGAAACTGCATGAGGGTGTCCTGGTACCCCTAGCTCGAGATGTTTGATAGTGGTAGAATCTCACAGAATCCTGAAAACAAATCATAATCCTCTAATCTTTGGATTAACTCTCACCTTTTATCTGCTTATCAAAATCAATATGCACAATACATCAAAAAACATGTTTAGTATCTCAACAGCATGGGGATTTGTGAACTGTTTCAATTCTTTTGTATGGCAGTGTTAAAAAAAGCTTTGGGATAGTATACGTGAATTATGTATTGTGTTAATATAACTTGCAGAAGTGAACCTTATAGATTTAGGCCATACCTATTGTGGAGTGTCTAAAGTGTCATCACATAAAGGCACTGATGTCACAGTGGTAAAATACTGTAAAATAAGGAACTTAAGACATGAATCATTTCTGTGGATATGACAAATACAGATATCTTGACCTTGTAATCAATCCCTGAGTATTTTGTGAATGTTTATGCTAAGGAAATGGTATATTACTTTCCCTCCAATATTGAAAGATATTTCTATTCAACAGGGATACATAATCCCTCCAGTGAGTCCTGGCTGTGTCAAAGGTACTTCTCACAGTTTGACATGCTTACAATAATAACTTCACTGAGATACTCCGTACAAACAACTTTGTCTGATAGAACAATGGCACATTCAAATTTGAAAAGCAGCGGTAGTACTCAAGACACCTTCTGAAAGTTGGTTTGAGCCCAGACACATTGCGATGAAATCTAATTTCTCAAAATAAAGACTCTAAAGATCAGTCAAGAAAAAGTGTGCTTGTAAGCCTGATGAAATATGCGTAGAACATTTTTATTCAGCCTTTAACTATTGTACATTTGTAGAAATCGGTTTCAGAGCCGTCTGAGTCAGTCTATGTGCTCGTGCGCCCCGACAGTTCGCAGATACAGCACAGGTGAGCCATAGCTTTAAGGGGTTTGTCCCATAGTTCATGCTTGAAGTGCATCCATATTCCTTAATATTTGAATCATATTGCAGGAATAATGCTATAATTGTGGATCAGCTCTTCGTGATGATAACAGTACATCAGAGACACAATATGGCTAAAAAACTGAGAGGAAAAATTAATT
Source organism: Mola mola (assembly GCA_001698575.1). NCBI lineage: Eukaryota > Metazoa > Chordata > Actinopteri > Tetraodontiformes > Molidae > Mola > Mola mola. The sequence continues at coordinate 5,600,879 of KV751326.1, forward strand.
TTATTTTCATAGACTAGCTGCTTTGAAACTGTTGAAATGTAGTCAATAATATCAACATTTATTATAACATTTATTTACAATCTGCTGAAATCAGATCAAACATCTGCAAGACTTCCTACCATATTGAATTTAGGATGGGTGCAGTGTATCATATAGAAATTAACCTTTCCTCACTATGAGAGAGTATTATGGATGCAGTGAGAAAAAAAAAATCTGAGACTTCGAGAATAAAGTCCTAAATTTATGAACATAAACGCACAATATTCTAAAAATAAATTCATAAATTTAGGAGAAAAAAAATCACAATATTTTGAGAGGAAAATAAATAGAAAAATTAAAACCAATTTTACAAGAAAAAAAAGTTGAAATCTCATGAGAAACAGAATCATAATTTTAGTTGGTTACTTTAGAGGACAGTTATCAGAGGAGTGATCCCCTGCACCATAATGAGGGTTGTGGAGAACTTGGTGAAGTTGTACCTCGGTATAGATTTCACAAAAAGGGAAATTCTTAATATTTTGGCACATCAGTGCCATTCGCTCGTTTCAAAGAAAGAAGTACACAGACTTGGAGGAAAGAAGTAGCCTTTTTTTTGGAAAATGTCAAAGGGCCTGCCTGTTTTATTTCCTCATTAAATCTTGTAAAGTTATGACTTTATTCTCGTTAAATCATGACATTTTTTCTCGTACAATTCCGAATTTTTTCATGTAAACTTATTGCTGTTTCTCCCAATTGTATGACTTTGTTGTCCAAATCTGAAAAAAAAATCTTAAATTTGGCTGAAAAACTCTGTCATACCTCAGTAATCATGTTTTTTTTTTTTCTTTCAGGACATAAACTTGCTCTGTTGGCCTCTACCTTATATTATTTTATATATTTTGCTTATTTTGAATTTAGATGGCAGTTGCTGGATTGAGGTCCATGGGTGATACTGTTTGATGCTGTGTTTGAAAATAAAAAAGCACTGTCAACATTAAAGTTGTAGTTAAGTATGATGCATTGTATCCCCAGTCCACTGGCAGCTATTAGTTTTCAATTTTGATACTCTAATTGAGTTTCCCTGGCATTTTTCCATGTATAAAGTCATTTAATCAACTTGCAGAATTTATTATGTAAACTTCCATTTGTTCCTGTCGATTACCTTACAATACCTGCCTATTGAAAGCAGTTACTCACATGTTGTCACACAGTATAGGCTTAATGGCAACATGTACACATACATTCTAAAGCCATTACTTTGAGCCTTTTAAACATGATTAAGCCTCTACACCGCCTGCACTGGATTACCCTAAGGTTATTACGTCATAGGCTGTATGATTAGAAGAGGAACATGCATGGTGTATGTTGAAGCCATTAATAACACGTTTGATGGAAAGCCCCATAATGCACAACCATGAATGTCCTCTGACAACCTTCTCCTCCCTCTGATAGGTCAACTGAACCATGTGCATGTGTAAAGGCCAGAATAAAGAACACTTCACTGGGAAATGACACCATTAGCACTCCTTAGCTAATTATCTGTGCTAATTACCCTTCAGCAGCTTGTCTGTCAATGACAATGAAGGGGAATATGAGGGGATTAATGTTTGAAAAAAAATAATAAAATACAATTAGAAATATCCAATTGATCCATAATCACTTTAGCCCTTTATCTTCTCCTAAATAGCTGATATTGTTAAGTAAGAAGAAGCAAAAATGGATGACAGGAAATCATACATTTAAACTGTGACCTGCCACTACAACTGCAATGCAGATTACATGCAAACAGCCTTTACAAAACATAAACAATAAGTTGGCATTTAACTCATCACAATGGCTAAATTGGCACTACTGTGCTCATATCTCCATAAAAATATATAATCTTCAACAGAAATAGAAACACTTTAGGAGTTCTTGGGTTAAGCTCCTTTCAGACCCAATTGAGTGTAACTGACATGAATTTAATTGTGAAAACTTTATTCTCAAGAAATGTTAAAGTATGTTTTTGTCTGTAGACACTTTTAACATTTTGGGATGTGCAGCTGACCTGTTGCATATTGTGTTAATTTTTCTAGGTCAGGCTAGCTATCAGTTTTCAAGTTCACTTCTAGCCTGTTAACTAGAGAACTTAGAATGGTCATTAATGAGGGATAAGGCAATGAGCTGGAAATAAAGTTCTTCCTTTGTTCATTAGCATAAATATGGTCAAAGATTAAAAAGTCCTACCTTGTTATGTACACTGTGTATTACTATGACACATAGTTGTTTAAGAAAATATATGGTGTTTCTTCCTACTTTGAAACTTTTTTGCAGAAGGTTTTAAAATGTCCAGTCAGGCATTGTGCAGGGGACCCTTGTCCTTCAGTGTTGCAGACGTCTTCCTGCTGCAGCACAGTTGATTCAAATGATCAGCTTGTTATAAATAAGCCATTCCTTTGAATCAGATTTTTTGAAGCACATTTAAAACATTCAGACCAAGAGAGGAACAGGACAGGAAATGCTGGATTAGGGACGCATGATTTCTAAGACCTTTGTAATTTAATAAACTCTTTGTCATGTATGAAGCCACATTATAAGCATCTCATTTTATGCATGGAGATGTATGCGTATAAGGATTTCGTAAGATGAAATACTACACAAGTGCTTAATCTATAGGTGTATCTTTTCCATGCTTGTATCTATTACCATCTTACTATTAATGCCATGATATATGGTACGTACATATGTAAATATATGTACATACACAAGCTTACATCTGTCTGTATATGGATATATTGTAATAACTTATAATTAATACATGTATGTGTACAGAGGTATGCTTTTAATTGATTTCTTGACAGTGGGGAAACTGTTTGAAGTAGTCGTTCTATTAATTCTATATTATTTGTTCATGTGCTGTTTGAAGCAGAGTCATGAATTCAGGGTTTAGTGATCATTTTTGCCAAGACTGTTCTTTAAACGGGTCTTCTCCCTGTATTTCTCATTTGTCTTTATCCCTTTCTTTTTTTGTCGTCCTTCCTCTTTCTCCTAGTCCAGAGTTGGTGTCGCACATGTATATATATTTTTTTTTAATAGACATTAAATTAAGTATGTTTGACCCACTTTTGAACATTTGCATCTTCACAGCAAACTTTGGCTTGGGGCTACAGTCAGAGTAGGAAAATAGAAAAATTACAGATAGCTGAATTAGCATGTTTTGGGGATTGGTCTTTCATGATATTTACTCACAAGCAAATTAGAATGAAAAGCGCAGTTAAGCCCTGTAATGTGCACTGAGTTACTGTTGTATGTAACAGCCAGACCTGTATATTCATTCTTAAAAAGTGAGAGCTGGTTGCTGGAGTTTTAACTGTTTAAAGCTTGCAATGAATCCAGCTTCCAATACACTTGCATACCTTACTTTATATTCTTTGTTCCTAAGGTTACATTTTATGACTTTATAAATATGTTTACAATCTATCCCGAATATTCTGACCTTTGAAGGCTGAAGAAATTACATTGACACACCTCAGCCCTTTCTCTAGGTGAGCTATTTTTAGAATGTCTAGATGTCTAGACATTTGAATGTCTAGAGTAACAAGGGAAACAAAAATTGATCGAATCCAATTGTAAAACATGCAGATTTGTACCTTACTCAGAAAGAAAAATCAAAAATCAGCAATTTTAGAATTGGTAAAGTATCTTGTAGGGAGTGAATAAAACACCTTCTTCTCTCCTAACATAACAATAGCAGGGAACTGTGATGAGGTCAGCCTGTTCTCTTTTCTTTTTCTTTTACTTCGAATTATGTCCATTTACGTGTACAGAAATTGTAATCCAGAAAAATTGCCACTCACAACTTGAAGTACTGATGGACATCCTGATGATGCCCCAATATGAAGTAGATTAATGAAAAGAGAATATCAGTGGCCAAACTTTGCGTTTTGGTCAACAAAGTTGTTTAATGTCACTTAATAATGTATCAACCTACTCCAGGCCTGCTCCGGCGTCTCCAGCATCATCCACATGGAAGTGGACCTTCAGCACAAAGGAGATGTGTCACCTTCAGCTCAAGTCAAAGGAGACCACGTCCACGAGCTGCCCTTCACCCCTGTCCATGCACCCGTCATCACTCTTGGGATGAACGTGCCTCGGTGAGCCTCTTCCCTTTACTGTGAGCAAGCGGTTTCAGAAAGGAAAAAATGTTTTTCTCTACAAAATGTCCCCATGACAGTTTTTGTTGACAAATACTGTCTGACTTTAAAAGGTATGATTCAAAGTGTCTGATTTCAGAAAATGTCATGCTGTGAATTTGTTGATTTTGTTTCTCCTTCAGCGAACTTACATCTAAGAAAAGAGGCAGTAGCTGACAGAACAAGAAATGGCTTTTATCTTTTCTTATTGTTTTGTAATACATGTCTTTAACAGGACTTTTAGTCTGACAGTAACACAAGATGACTTTGAAGACATGTTTGATATTTTTGAGTTTATGTTTTTTACATACACTGTTTCTAAATCTAGTATTTGGAACCATTCTGCTCTTCAAAACCCAGAGGTCCTGTATGGTCTGATCTTGTTTTAGGAGTAAGGAAAATGGCACCTCGTATATTTTGGGTTTGGCCTCAGCTGTAATCATGCAAAGCTCTATCCTAGTAGAATGTTCATGGTAAGTGGCTGTTTACTGACTTCTGGTGTGCTCTGAATATGCTATATGAAACTATGGGTGTGGCATGAGTGTTATTCATGTTCAATGGGTGACACTGTCAAATGAAACAGCATTAAAGCATTCCTTTAACTTGCTTCTGTCTTATCCTAGTGTGAATACTAGCACAGACCCTCATTACCACAATTGTTCAGTGTCTTGCTGTCCACAGACTGATATCGATTGGCTCACTAATTGGCAGCATGTTTTCAACCTGGGGTGTAGTGATGTTGTACAGGAGAACGCAGCTCAGAGCCAATTTAAATAGATATTTGTGTTAGCTTTGACATCCCTTTTCGGGTAATACTCTCAGCATTGTTTGTCAATGTTGGCGTGAGGAAGAGGTTCTGAAGTTAATTTTGAGTTACAGAGTGCACTGACAGTTCACTATTTACTTTGCACCCAATACTAATGTTTAGAGAGGATATTGTAATAGCAACAGTACTGCAACCAGGTGTTGGGGTGGCACATCTATGGAGAGATTACACCATGCAAATAACACTCATAGTAACTCGGAAACAAGGCTTTGAATTAGCGCAGAGTGTCAGTAAATGAGCAGCTGGCCTCGTAACAGTTTCCCAATCCCAGAGTTTGGATCCTGACACAGTACTGTTCAGTTCAGTGGGCTGAAACATCTCTGCCTCTTCACTTGGAGCCAAAACATCTTTTTGACTGTTTTTTGTGTGAAATGACCCACTTTTTTGAGAAGAACAATTAAGTCTAAAGAAGTTTAATTGAAGTTGCTGTGCATATCTGATTGAGCCCCTTTTGAAATAAAAATTATGCCTTGAATATTAATCCATAGGGCTAAATTAATATATAACATTGAGTGATGGGGGAGGAAGGGAAAGCATGAAATTGACAGAGCTGCAACGAAAAAGGCCAATAGGCTGTCTTCTTCACTCTTTTGTCTTAATTAGTTTGATCAGTGCTTCTTTCTTTCACAAATGTTGTGCTGCGGGCTCGACTGTTGAGTAATTGGACACAAGCAACATTTCTGGTATGATAAACCTAATCATTATTGTTTATTCTCCTCTACTTAAACTGACCATCTGTGCTGTGTGTTTATCAGACCCAAAGCGTTGGCGCTGAAAGTATAAGTATGATGGTTACCACTGTTGTGGATAAACAGGTGGCCACCATGATTACAGATAACTGTCAATTATGTTTGAAAATCCCGTGGGAGCGCTCCCCTGTAAGTGCTCTCCTGCTGGCATGGCTGCTTATTTCTGAAATCCTCATGTTGGGTAACTATTGTTACCCTGCATTTTTGGAAAAGAAAAGCCATCTTAACAGGATGAAGTAAATTAAAATGATCTCCCTTTAACACAAGCATCTTTCTAACTTAACCTTTCTCCTGTAGTCTTGGTGTTATAGTTGAAGGCAACTGGACTTCTAGTAGTTTCTTGAAGACTAACTTAGTTCTAAGTTTCTGGTAGGGAGTCCCCAGTATAGAGCCTTGTGGAGGTTCATTCACACCTAAAGGAGTGGACAAAGGGTACAATGCCCAGCCCCAAATCTGTGTGTCACAGATCCACCCACCCATCATTTGGGTTGTCACTTCCCCTGGTCATCATGTCAGTCGCTGGTATCTCATGAGCCAAGGTGTAAACTCTGGTTAAGTTTCCTGGGGAAGGATTTCAAAACTGCATTGTATGTGGCAGACAGTTGATGTCTGAGGCCACCTCCTCTGTTAAGTGATGGCTGTTCCAGTTCAACTTAGATGGCTTCATTTACTCCTCTCTCAAACCATCTATCCTCCCTGTCCAGCACATGCACATTCTCATCCTCAAAACGTGTCCCTTCCCCTTTAAGTGTAAGTGGACTGCTGAGTCCTGGCCGGAGGAGCTGGCTCTCCGGTGTTGAGCCATGCGTTTGTGGAGAGGTTGTTTGGTCTCCCCAATATAAAAGTCTGTGCACTCCTCACTGCACTGGACTGCATAAACAAGATTGTTAAGTTTGTGTTTAGGAGTTTTGTTCTTAGGGTGAACCAGTTTCTGTCTCAGAGTGTTGCAGGGTCTGAAGTGAACTGGGATGTTATGCTTACAGAGCCCCAAATCTGTGTGTCACAGATCCACCCACCCATCATTTGGGTTGTCACTTCCCCTGGTCATCATGTCAGTCGCTGGTATCTCATGAGCCAAGGTGTAAACTCTGGTTAAGTTTCCTGGGGAAGGATTTCAAAACTGCATTGTATGTGGCAGACAGTTGATGTCTGAGGCCACCTCCTCTGTTAAGTGATGGCTGTTCCAGTTCAACTTAGATGGCTTCATTTACTCCTCTCTCAAACCATCTATCCTCCCTGTCCAGCACATGCACATTCTCATCCTCAAAAAGTGTCCCTTCCCCTTTAAGTGTAAGTGGACTGCTGAGTCCTGGCCGGAGGAGCTGGCTCTCCGGTGTTGAGCCATGCGTTTGTGGAGAGGTTGTTTGGTCTCCCCAATATAAAAGTCTGTGCACTCCTCACTGCACTGGACTGCATAAACAAGATTGTTAAGTTTGTGTTTAGGAGTTTTGTTCTTAGGGTGAACCAGTTTCTGTCTCAGAGTGTTGCAGGGTCTGAAGTGAACTGGGATGTTATGCTTACAGAAAATTCTTCTGAATTTCTCTGACAACCCAGCCACATACGGAATGACAACATTGTGGCGTTTGTTCCTGTCCTCTTCCTGTGTTGTCGGGGTGTTGTTCCTGAAGTGCTTAGTGGATTTGACATACACCCAGTTAGGGTATCCACAGGTTTTCAATGCTGTCTTGATGTGTTTGTGTTCCTTAGACTTGCCCTCTGTCCTTGTGGGAACATTTTCAACCCGTTGATGTAGGGTTCTGATAACTCTCAGCTTGTGTTCCAAAGGGTGGTGAGAGTTGAAGAGCAGGTACTGGTTTGTGTGAGTAGGTTGCCGGTAGACTTCAATGTTGAGCCCTCTGTCCTTCTCCAGGTGTATTGCACAGTCCAGGAAAGGCAACCTATTCTCTTTCATATCCACCCTTGTGAACTTGATGTTGCTGTCTACTGAGTTAAGGTGTTCTTTGAAGGCTTCTACCTCTTGGGTTTTAGTTTTGACCCAGGTGTCATCCACATATCTGAACCAATGGCTTGGTGTTGTTCCTTTGAAGGAGCTCAGTGCCCTACTTTCCACTTCCTCCATGTAGAGGTTGGCCACAATAGGAGAC
>KV751326.1:5617881-5640408 GCA_001698575.1 Mola mola
CTCCTCACTGCACTGGACTGCATAAACAACATTGCTTAGTTTGTGTCTGGGAGTTTTGTCCTTATGGTGAACTAGTTTCTGTCTCAGAGTGTTGCAGGGTCTGAAGTGAACTGGGATGTTATGCTTACAGAAAATTCTTCTGAATTTCTCTGACAACCCAGCCACATACGGAATGACAACATTGTGGCGTTTGTTCCTGTCCTCTTCCTGTGTTGTCGGGGTGTTGTTCCTGAAGTGCTTAGTGGATTTGACATACACCCAGTTAGGGTATCCACAGGTTTTCAATGCTGTCTTGATGTGTTTGTGTTCCTTAGACTTGCCCTCTGTCCTTGTGGGAACATTTTCATCCCACCTCAACACTGGATCACAACACTTGGATGAGAGGCGAAATGTCTTCAAGGAGCTACAAGAAGTCCTGTTGCTTGGGTTTTAGTTTTGACCCAGGTGTCATCCACATATCTGAACCAATGGCTTGGTGTTGTTCCTTTGAAGGAGCTCAGTGCCCTACTTTCCACTTCCTCCATGTAGAGGTTGGCCACAATAGGAGACACTGGGGTTGAAGGCTTCTACCTCTTGGGTTTTAGTTTTGACCCAGGTGTCATCCACATATCTGAACCAATGGCTTGGTGTTGTTCCTTTGAAGGAGCTCAGTGCCCTACTTTCCACTTCCTCCATGTAGAGGTTGGCCACAATAGGAGACACTGGGGAGCCCATGGCACAGCCATGCTTCTGTCTGTAGAAACATTCATTGTACTTGAAGTAGGTGGTGGATAGGCATAGGTCCAACTAATTACACATTTTTTTCCGGGGTGAAGTTGGTCCTAAGGTCCAAAGTACTGTTTTGCATTAGTTCGGACGGTTTCCACCGCTTCGGATGTGGGTATGAAGGTAAAGAGTGAGGTGACATCAAAGGCGAACATGGTTTCCTCTGGTGCCAGCCTGAGGTTCCAAACTTTGCTGGTGAAATCATTAGAATTCCGGGTGTGGTGTGGAGTTTTGCCAACCAGAGGCGAAAGTATAGTTGTGAGATGTTTAGAGATGTTATAAGTAAATAAGTTCATGCTGCTGATGATGGGTCTTAACGGGGTTCCTTCCTTGTGGATCTTGGGAAGGCCGTATATGCATGGTATGCAATCTCCCGGATACGGTCTATAGTAAGTGGGACGGTTGATGACTCCTTCCTTCTCCAATTGTTGTAGGCAGTTGATGACCTTTTTCTTGTAACCACTCGTGGGCTCATCACTGGTGGGTGTTTCGTATCTGTTGTCATCGCTGAACAAGGTGGTAATCTTGGAGTGGTAATCTGATTGGTTGATTACCACTGTACATCTCCCCTTGTCCGCCGGAAGAATAGTGATACTGTTGTCTTTGTTAAGTGCAGTTATGGCTTTCCTCTCTTCAATTGTGATATTAGATGGAGGTATTTTTTGCGCTTGCAAGCGCTGCTGATACCTTCATCCTGAGTTGTTCAGCTTCCACTAATACAAGGTTGTTGGACCTTATGGCTGATTCTTTGGCTGTGATGAGGTCCACTACAGGCAGCTGTTGTGGAGAGATGGTGAAGTTGAGTCCTTTGGCTAGGACGTTCTTTTCTGGCTGGCTGAGTTTTCTGTTAGATAAGTTTTTAACCCACTTATCTTGACTGTCTGTTGTGTCTTCCTGGTTGTGGTCGAATGGTTCAAAAGCCCACAGGGTATTATAGGCTTTGGCCTGGAGTGCAAGGAATTTTCTGCTCTGTCATTCCTTACCCTTGGCGTGTTGAGTTTCCTGTGCTTTTGGGATGAAGTTTTTAACTTCCCCCATGACTGTGGATGGGAGAAGGGTCAGTAATTCCTGTAGAGACTGGTCCCTCCTTTCGGTAAGTGCTTCTATTGTGAAGTTGATCTGCCTGATCCTTTCGTTAAGTAGTTGGTTCTGTGCTCTCTGAAGTATCTGTCCAGCTCTGTGGCCCTTTATGGTAGACTTCAGGTGTAGGCTGGCAGGGACGAGCCTCTGTTGTCTGCATCTCACATTGAAGCGCATGTGTTTCCTGTAATCGGCAAGCTTTCTTGAATCCTCTCATGCTCCCGCACCAGTTCTAGGGTGTCTTTCCAAACATTCACAGATGTCCAGTTGCCTTCAACTTAAACACCAAGACTACCATGACCTGGATGACTGAGAATCTTCACAGACATATTGCCTTTCACTCTCTCCTCTAGTTCCTGCTCTGTGAGCTCCAGGAGCTCACTCGCCCACCTCTACTCTGCTGGCTTCCCTGACATCATGGACTGTAATGGGGTGGTGGCAGAAGTCCTGGACCCCACAGAGCCCGTGCCCTTTGACCCACAGTGTGAAGAGATGGACGTTCTACAGGGCAACTTGCTGGTGTTCCAGTTTCTGGCATTCACCAGGTGAGGCCTGACGTACTGGGTCAACACAACTAATGTACCACATATTGTACCTGCTGTTTTTATAAAGATCAGTTTAGATCTGTCCATTATGTGCTTCTTAACTATTACTGTAAATATTAGGATGTGTGTTTTCCAGAACTGTTGTTAATGCAGTGGATGTTTTGACATCTTACTGTACAGTGAGCGAATGGCAAATTTCCAGGAATAGATACATCCTTTATGCATTTTTATTAAGGGCCAAGGACAATGCCCTGCTTGCCTCGGGATTTCTCCTTCTTTGTAGTGAACTGCAGCCAAACATTTAATGCACTTTTAAGTGTGAAGTCCCTGTTAGGAGTTCCTGCACTTGAGGTGACTCCAAGTCACTCCAGTCAGCCTCAGCACACAAGTAATGTAACGTATACTACTTTATGGAGCGAGCAAACATAAGATCACAAGTTGCATAAAAACACAAACACACTTCCCATCAGCATGGGATGAATAGCAGCTCTGTCAGCAGCTCATCACAAAAAAATCCCTGGAGCCAATGTCCCCCTCTGTCAGAGGCTGACAGTAGAGTGGGACAGTAGTGGGCTGCTGAAGGATGGGTACAAGACACACCACTCTTTGTGTCCCCTCTATCTTGTCATCAGCACTGTCAGCACCTTGATAAACCCGAGTCACATCTGTTTCGTCCGTCATAGCCTCAACACCACGCTGCCATGACTTTCTGTGCATCAACCTCACTGTTCTGCCGCTTTCTGCATCTAAAAGATGACGAATGCTGTTGTCAATGGCTCTTCCTCAATACTGGCAATACTAGTAGATGCCACACATACAGATACATCATGAATTTAAAGTGGATGTATTTTTTAAGACCATGTTGCCCAGCTCTGCTTCAACTGTTGCTCAGTGGCCACTCGCAGTAATGCCTCATAAACATCCTTGCAGCCCCAACAATATAGTCATATAGTCAAACAATGACCATATGAGTAACATCTGTCACAGTGTCCTCTTGACAATTCCCCTCTGCAATGAAGGTGAACTATTGCCCCTTTTCTCAAATCAAATCAAATCAAATTTTATTTGTATAGCCCAGAATCACAATTTACACATTATCTCACTGGGCTTTGACAAACTGTACAGATGTGACATCCTCTGTCCTTAGACCCTCGAACCGGTGAGAAAAACTTAAAAAACCCTAAACAGGGAAAATAAGAAACCTCAGGAAGAACCACAGAGGTGGGATCCTTCTTCCTAGGATGGTCAGACAATAGATGTCACTTCTACAGAACACAACAACATGATAATAACAGTTTACTTAGAATGTATAAAACATTCATGAGTCCCAGAGTCTGTGGTTTCTCAAAATCCAGATGTATGGGAGGTCTAGTGATCCAGACGCAGGTGTACGCTGTTGGTCCTGGAGTCATTGTAGTCCATGTAGCAAGATCTGAGTGTTGCTGATGTAGTCCCCGAGTCCAAGAGTATGTGGAATCTGTAAATCCAGGGATATGTGAAGTTTATTGATCCAAACACAGGTGTATTCTGTTGGTCCAGGAGTCATTATAGTCCATGTAGCAAGATCTGAGTGTTGCTGATGTAGTCCCAGACTCCAAGAGTATGTGGAATCTGTAAATCCAGGGATATGTGAAGTGCAGTGATCCAGAAGCAGGTGTAGTCTATTGGTCCAGAAGCCATTGTGATCTGTGGATCCCGATTTGCAATTGGAAATCCAGCCTAGGATCCAAGTCACAGGATCTTCTGTCCTAATGTGGCCAGGAGGCATCAGGCAGGACCACAACAGCAGCTCCCACCGCGACCTAGAAAGACCTGCAGGATGATAAAGCACAACGATTTCGGGGAAGAGGTAAAGTTAGTGTAAGGATATGGACATTTAGAAGAGCAGGGATGGAGTCTGAGTCAGAGGGGGGAGAGAAGAGAGCTCAGTGCATCATGGAGTGTTCCCCCAGCAACCTAAGCCTATAGCAGCATAACTAAGGGCTAGATAGGCCAGCCTTAACTATAAGCTTTATCAAAAAGGAAGGTTTTAAGCCTACTCTTAAAATCAGAGAGTGTGTCTGCCTCCCGTACCAAGACTGGAAGATAGTTCCACAGGAGAGGAGCTTGATAGCTGAAATCTCTGCCTCCCATTCTACTTTTGGAGATTCTTGGGATCACCAATAACCCTGCATCCTGGGAGCGTAAGGTTCTGGATAGGTGATAAGGTACTAAGCTCTTTAAGATAAGATGGTGACTGACCATGAATAGCTTTGTAGGCGAGGACAAAGATTTTAAATTCTATTCTGAATTTAACTGGGAGCCAGTGCAGAGAAGCCAGTACAGGGGAAATATGGTCTCTGATATTAGTTGTAGTCAGTACATGCGCTGCTGCATTTTAGATTAATTGAAGAGTTTTTAAAATCATGTTAGGGCAACCTGAAAATAAAGAATTACAGTAATCCAGCCTGGAGGTAACAAATGCGTGAACTATTTTTTCTATATATTGTTGAGACATGATGTGCCAGATTTTAGCAATGTTATGGAGGTGAAAGAAGGCCGTCCTTGAAATCTGTTTTACGTGCGAGTTAAAAGACAGCTCCTGGTTAAAGATAACACCCAGGTTTCTGACAGTGGTGCTGGAGGCCAAGGCAATGCCATCCAGATTAACTATGTTGTTGGATAATGAGTCTCTAATTTGTTTAGGGCCCAGCACAATGACTTCAGTTTTGTCAGAGTTTAACATTAAAAAGTTATGAAACATCTAGTTTTTAATGTCCTTAAGACATGTGTGCAGATTAGCTAAGTGATGGGTTTCATTTGCATAACAATGAAAATGTATGGCGTGCTTTCTAATAATTTTACCTAAACGAAGCATATATAGAGTGAATAGTAATGGTCCAAGCACAGAACTTTGTGGGACTCCATGACTAACCTGGTCATATCTTGATGATTCATCATTAACATGAACACAATTATATCTATCAGATAGGTAGGACTTAAACCATCTTAAAGCAGATCCTTTAATGCCAATTTGGTGTTCCATCCTCTGTAGTAAGATGTGATGATCGATACTGTCAAAAGCTGCGCTAAGATCTAATAAGACTAATATCGAAATAAGTCTCTCATCGGTGCAGTGAATAGGTCATTTGTAACTGTTACCAATGCCGTTTCTGTGCTGTGATGCTTTCTAAAACCTGACTGAAAGTCTTCAAATAGACTATTATTCTAAAGAAAGCTACATAGTTGTTTAGCTACTGCTTTCTCTAGAATTTGAAAGAAGGGGGAGGTTGGATATTGGTCTATAGTTGGCTAGAACTTCTGGGTCCAGGGTAGGTTTTTTTTAGGAGCGGTTTAATTACAGCTACTTTAAAAGACTGGGGTACATAACCTGTTGCAAGGGATAGATTGATAATATTTAGTAGTGGATTGCTAATTAAGGGTAAAACCTCTTTGAGCAGCCTAGTAGGTATGGGGTCTGGTATACAAGTTGACGATTTACACATCAGGACTAATTTCTATTCCATGGTACATGCTTAAGCTGCCTCGACTCTACATTTGTAATTTTTTCCACTGGTAAAATTTAGTGCCTGGTGCTTACCTACAATTTCTAATATTAATTCAGACTTGGTTCCAAGGGAGCTGAGGCGATATTAACAAGGTGACCAATGCACCTCAGACTCGTCAGAGAGAATCTTCATTTCTGTATCATCACCTGCACTTTTTCTGAAATAGCCTGTACACCATACTTGCTTAAATAATAGTGTAGCTGTAGTTTGTGAAATAGTTTGTTGTAACATATATGCTAACATTAGTACATCATTTTGCATTTCTTCTGAGCTGGATAATTGTTATCGAAATACTGAAGTAACATTTCCCACACTCTCCTGTTTGCTTCAGCAGTCCGTTGTTTTGCTGCCCTTCAGCCTCTTTTCGAGGGAAATTTGTCTCCTCGCTGTTGTCACATACCAAGAATCAAAAACACAATTCCCATGATATTCTACATTGTTGTTGTCGTTGTTCATGCGTGTCACGCATTGACTGCATAGAATCGATTTGGTGATGTAGTATTGGGTACTATTTATATAAAGGAACCAACCAATACCAAATGCAAGTAAAGTTGAGCAGGTACTGTGCAGTGGAAAATCATAATTTGACTCTCTATTATGAGTTTTTTAGTTCATGGTTTCATACTAATCAACCTTGACTTGAGTTGTGAAAAAAGAAAAAATATTTAAAAATCTCTAACATTAACTGAGTGTAGGGTCTGTAAACTGAGCAGCAGAAACACTGCTTTGCATATTCAGTTGGTTGCTTTCCAGTGGGTAAATCTGAGAGAGAGACCCTTTTTGTGCAAGAGCCAAGCAAGTGCTTCTCGCTTCTTGATTGAATGGGTGTCATCTCATCCAATATCAATATTTAAATCAGACATCCATGCTGGATGATAGCAGCTTCATAACAATGACACTATTTCTAGTTTTTACATTACTTGTTGTAATCATTAATGAAATAGCTCTGAGCATTTCACGTTTTTGTAAAATGAACATTTGAAATGAAAATGAGAAATACGACACAAATGAATCCTATCGATCAAAGTCAGGTGAGATCTGCACATCCAAACATGGTGGCTTCTCCTGCTCCTTTTTCATTGTCCACTGCAAGTTGCTGATGTAATTTAGCATTTCCCTGAACCCAAGGTACCTTCAGCAAATTTTAATTTTGTCAGCTGTTGTAATAGTAGCTGACATAACACAGGAGGTAGAGCAGCCATTCAGTGATCAGCAGGTTTGCCGGATGTCTGATCCCCGACTTCTGCAATCTGTGCATCAAAGTGTCCTTTGGAAAGATGTTGAAAACAAAATTGGTCTCAAAGGCATGTATGTTTAAATTGCTAGTGCTCCTGAATCTGACAGGTGTTGTGAAGTGCGTTTAGAGGTTGGTGTTCTCTTGAAGAGTGCTCTATATCTCAAGTGAAGATTCATTTGCCATTTAGTAACATTTAAGTGTTTTTTCAGTTGTAGCCACATTACGACCAGAACAAAGACAGCAGTATTTGAGTTTATTCTACAATACTTCTGATTTGGGGCATACAATGACATGGCAGAGGGAGAAACACAGGCTAAACAGTAAAAATGGTTATTTAAGATGGAGATGCACTACACCTTTAGACAGGTGTAGGATCAACAATCGTGTCGAGTCCGTCTTAGTCATCGCTGGTTGTGGGTGGTTGCTGTGACAAGTTTGCACAGAAATCCCTGAGTGGATCAGGGGGGCACAGACTGAATTTGGCACATGTGTGAACAGAATAGATTCCTCCTGACATCAGTCAAAGCGAATCCAACTGGTTCGATTTTCCAATTGTTGAGCAGTCGGGTAGTGCAAACTGATCGCCAACCCAACAGATAATTAGTACAGTCAATAGCCAATCAACACAGAGGAGGCAGGATCATGTGTACGATATTCTGTGTTTACTTTCATGAGAGTTTGGTGTGTTCAGCTGGCTTCAGTTGGAGTGACAAGTCATGTAGTCTGTGATCCCTTATCTGGCACAGTCATTAAATGTGTGACCCCCAGGTTTTAAAGCCATTTCAAAAAAAAAAAAGGAAAAAAGAAAAAGAAATCTGCTGAAGCCAGTAGGTCAGTGCATACTCCCAGTCTGTTCAGAATCTGCCAGGATTGTGACGGTTGTGTGAGCTTTAGTCCGTTGTAAACTTCTATCACAGTTCACCAGACTGAGTTCCTGCTTCCACTGAGCCAGAATGTTACAGTTGTTGTACATGCAGAAAACCATGACTTTTAGTCTCCTCCTTGGGTGAGCAGAGAGGTCTGTAATTACATTTTTCAGACCTCCAGTTTTCGCCATCGGTGCCCTGTTTATTGCATACAGGCTGCCAATTAAATCACTAGATTTCTGCAGGCCAGTTGGAAGGATGTTTGGTTCCAGAAATGTAGTTATATTGTAAGATTATAACAGGAAATATTTAACACCTCTGGCTGAGGTGAAATCATATTTGTTGGGGACAGTGAAACAATGCTGCTGTTTGTGAAGGTATGACATATTTGATTCTTCTGCTTTTTTTTTTTTTTTTTAAGGTGACCTTAACACTTGAGACATACCACTTCAAGCCACATAAAAATAAATTGCGTGCCTCTGTGGTTTGCTGTATAATAGGTTATCTCATTATTATAACAAAACTGTATGGTCAGGGCGTTTCTGTGCGGAGTTTGCATGTGCCTGTGTGGGTTCTCTCCAGGTACTCCAGCTTCCTCCCACAGTCCAAAAACATGCAAAAAACTGTGGCTCCAGCCCCCTCCGCGACGCCTAACAGGATAAGCGGAAGAAAATGGATGGATGGATGGATGTATGGCAGGGCTCCAGGCAGCAGTAGCACTAACAAGAGTCTGGCTGTGAGTCTGTGAAAGACCTATAAGTTCTACCTCATCCCCATAATTATCAATACTGTCTGTATACAGAATGAATATTAATGCCAGCTCTTCTGAGCTCAGCAGGATCCTTAACAGTGGAATATAAGAAGGTTTTATAGACTGAAAGGTGGTACACTGCTCTTATTAGATTCCACTTTGAACTCTTTGGCTCCAGCGGCCTGTCCGTGATTGCGGGGGGCCCTACCAGCACCTCCTGCTTGTTTTGAAACGCTTTCTCATTTTTGGCTCATTATCCAAAACCTTGCAAATCTTTTTTGCCAGATGGAAATAGAAAGTAGCTCATCCTGAAAGTCGCTCATTATTCAATGTGCGTTGCGCTCACAGGCTCACAGGGACGCTTTGTGGGCCCTGAGCAGTTTGAAATGTGCATTTAAATCTTTACATGTGTGTGAAATCTCAGTCAGAGGGTGTTGCTTCTGCAAAAATCAATACACAACACCAAGAGATCCTCTTGATCACAAATACTTTTTCCATTTCCTCCATGGGAGTCTTAGTAAGCAAAAATAGATAATACAACCATATCAATTGGATTATGGCACATTTCTTTCAAAATTATATACAATTTACCTCTTCAATTTCTAATCCTCATTTTGAATATTGGATTTTTGCTGTAAAGCTGAATGATTGGCTCTGGTAGGAACAGGCACGACATGCATATTCTATTTTTTTTTTTTTTTTTTACTCCTTACTGTAATTGTCTGAGGTCTCAGGTTGTCGGACATTTTTACCTGTTCATTTTCAAATGTGCTTACCATTCAATCCCCCACATTCTGTGAAAATAATAAAAATGCCTCAGCAATTTAATCAATGATGTAGCATTGCAGTATTCATTAAAAACTTTGCAGAAGATTGACCATTGTTTTCTGAAGATTTATATACCTCCATCTTTTGACAGAATTCCAGCAGCGGGTGTCGGTCCTGACTGGCCTGACAACATTTACTTCACATTCCAGTTTTACCGTTTCCCACCAGTCACATCGCAGCAGCTCAAACTCCTGACCAGTGACAATGTTCAGCAGAAAGCTGGCAGTCCACTTCCCTGTGTCCTGGCCTCCAACAAAGACGGCACTGTCAATTCTGGTAAGGATCCACCGCTGCAAAGAAAAAAGGCTCTCATTTCCTCGCCGAAATGAAGAGCCACCAGTTTGTGTGCACTTAGAGTATCAGTGACAGTATTATTGGTGATAGCGTGTTATGAAACTGATGTGTCTTACAAGAGGCTTTATCTCTTGAAGACAAATTTTATTCATGCATTCAATGAGTCATCATCAATGGTGTCCTGGCAGTCATGAAAGAGAGCAACAGTCAAGATTAAAACAAACCCAGAGACCCCATCAGCACCATAGACCCCTTGCCAGTATGCTTCGGTTAAAATTACATTTTTATTAATATGTTTAATTTGCAGCCTTTCATTATGGTACATTAACATTTCTAAGTTTTGTGCTGCAATAGTTAAGACTGAGTGATTAGACAAGACCATCCAAAAAGTGTTGACTAGAAAGCCATTGACTGAGGTGATGGTGGGTTTGCATGTGGAAAGTCTACAGTGACAGTAGAAACCAGTATTTTAAATGCTACACAGACATATTTTAGGAGGCTGAGCAGGTACACATACTGTATCTATAAAATTGATCCAGACATTACTGTCAGGTACCGTCATTAAAATTGTTATTGTGTCCTGGACTACATTATTCACTGGGAGTTAGAACAATATATTTATAGAACTTGCCATTCTCAGTGTCATATCTTATAAAAGTCTGCAGATAAGCAAGACCCCAATTTTATGTAGTAATTTTTTACTGACTTAAATCTCTTTTTTTCTTCACTGCTTCCCAGATTTATATTGTACAGTCAGTGTCTACAAACTGCAAGCTTGCTTCACAATGTTCTCTGATGCTGCAGCACTTCTCTTTCAATCAGCCGAGCAGGCGGTGATTCATGTCAAGTCTATTCATGTAGCAACTAATGAAATGGAAGAGATATTACAGCTTCTGACAGAGCGTGATATTGAACACACAAACAGTCTCCCCCTCCATTCCAACGCCTACCCATACTCTCCCTTCCCCAGACGTACACTCGGGTCGAACTCTGTCAATATTTCTCTGTCTGTCTTTGCGCCTCTCTCACTCTATATCATGCAGTTTGCACTTCCACAAAGCCTTCTTACATTGAAAAAAAAACTCCTCCCATGTACTCTTAAGCCGGGAGTCTTTTCACCTATTTATGCATCACTGCTAAGATACCAAAGCTTCCCTTTGAAGAATTAAGCTCTACTTTCATCATTTATTTTACTTCTGTTTGGGCATTTAATTGTTTCTTTTAGGTATCAAAGTCTGACTCATTTCTTTTTGTACAAATTTTCTTGCTGAACCACCCAAAAGGTGCTGCTCGCGTACAAATAAAAACTATCCTTTCTGTGAAATTTTTGTTTGTCGTGATGTTTTCATGAAATAGCTAAAGAAAAAGGACACTTACTTTCACTTTCAGCCTTTTTTTTTCATTACTGGCATATACCATAAGAATGGTTTCTGAGTTTATACAACAAGGTGTGTGTGAGTTAATATTACTTCTAAAATTATATAACTCGTATGAATGTTTGGCACACAGATGTGAGATTCATCAGTATGTTCCTACTTGAATTTATTTGTTCAATGCTGAATAAAAACCATGTGTATGCACAA
Source organism: Mola mola (assembly GCA_001698575.1). NCBI lineage: Eukaryota > Metazoa > Chordata > Actinopteri > Tetraodontiformes > Molidae > Mola > Mola mola. The sequence goes on from KV751326.1 coordinate 5,629,379, forward strand.
ATGATGAACTCCCAGCTTCTTATAAAATGTAAACACACCCTTTTACCCAAATGCATATTATAAAAGGCTTTTTCAGACAACAGTATCAATTCAAACTGTAAATTTACTAATGCATTTGCCCAAATTTATTAAATATCCATGAAATCCTTTCACAGTTAAAATTAATTAAATCAAGTTAGTGTCCCAGTCTTAGTTTACAATGAAGGTAACCGTTTTGTCTTATTAAGTTGTGAATTGGCCTCTAAATATTTGGATTTCCATTTCACTGAAATGCTCAACGCCTCGTTTCACTTCACCGCTCTCATGATGCACCAAACATTTTTCTCTATGTCCTTACATAGAGATCTAAATATTTGGATTTCCATTTCACTGAAATGCTCAATGCCTCGTTTCACTTCACCGCTCTCTTCATGATGCACCAAACATTTTTCTCTATGTCCTTACATAGAGAAATGGGGGTGTGAGGGGGGTAAAATAGGCATGATTCTGATCCACTAACATACGCAAGGATCTAATAACAAATGTGCCTGTTTGAATGTGTCAAGAATCCAAAGTGATATTTCATATGCACTTATTTTGTGGGCAGAGTAAGAACATTTCTATGCATATATTAGTGAATGCGGCCCATATGACAAGATGATTACTTTTGATTTGCTTTTTGCATATGGGCCTAACTTTTAATTGTAATAGGGTTCTAGAAAAAAAATAGAAGTGAATGATTGAAACCCAAAAGTTAACTTAATTTTGTTTGCTTTTTCTATAATGGAACGGGAAAGAGAAGAAAATAAAATTAAATGTGAAATTTCTAAGCAATTTTTTTTGCTCTTCTACATTTTGGAGCTGTTTGTGATGCACTGCACTTCATTAGATCTAAGGCCACGACTTTGACTTTGCCATCACACTCCCCAGATTGTCAGTATTTTTAAGCTCTTCTGTCACAGGTTTTAAGCATTTCTGTTGCTGTGCTCAAGGTCAGTATAAAAATGTGTGAGCCAAAACAGGCAAAATGATGTTCTACTGTAAAATGTATGAATGATTTATGATTATTTTAAGCTTGTGATTCTCTTTATTCCCTGAGGCAGCACTATCTGCTACTGCCTGCTTTAGTGAGATGAATTGTTGTCACTCAGGTCCAGATTGGCACACATGCCGCAGTGCCTGTAACATTTATTTTAAAGGCTGTAAGTATTCATTTAGGTAGTCCCCTTTACCCTATTGGTGGACTCGACCTCGAAACCTTTTGATGCATCTACAACTTGAAATCTAAATCGTAGGTGTATTTCTTCTGGTCATTTGACAACACTGAAGACAATCAGCAAACTTGCTCCCTTATTTTCTCCTTCCTGCTATAGCACTAAACACTGACTCATGGACACTGTTATGCATCCTGCTGTTTATCTTATACACAGTAAGTGTGTCAAAGACTCATTTTGCTAAGGCAATAGGTGTCAGTTTATTAACTGCAAGCAGTTTAAGAGGTTAAACTGAAAGTAATAGCAAAGAATACATCAGAGAGAAAAAGAAAACTGCTTCTTGCTTTTTGTTTTTAGGCCCCAGCAAGAAATTGTTATTTGAAATGTAGCAGTGTCACACGGGAAGTCCTGAGTAACAACAGATCAATACACAAACTGAGTTAGTTTTAGCAATTATTTGCCAGGGATGGGACTAATCCTGTGTTTGACCTACACAGCCAGGGCTCATCCACGCAGTTATTTTTCCTGTTCCTAAGTAGAACTCTTCTCAGGATCGTCTTGGTGTGTGGACACTTGCTTGACTGACATTCTCTGACTTTCTTCTTCGGTGTGCTGCATATTGAACTCTAAGCCAGCTTTCACTTTGTGCCACAAGCAGTCTACTCATTGAACATTTATCCGCTGTAGCTAGCTAACTATGCACCAAACCATACATGTTTCCCTCTTAAATTAAGCAAATAGTTACTAAACTTGCAAGCCTATGGAACTTGCTTGAGTTTGTGTACCCTTAAAGCAAATTAGCCTCTAAACTTAATTCCTTGTTGAACATTGGGGACAACTTTCTGTTCAATAGATGTAGTTAAAGGATCTCCTTGCATCCGTGAAGTCGTCATTGTCCTTCACATAACAAGTCTTCAAATGCTTTATAAGACTGCTTGTGTTAAAATTGGCAACACTCATGCCACCCAGCGAAAGTACTGCCTTGCAAACTGTGCATGTCGGTGTCTTACTGGGAGGATTACCAAGAAAGTACCTACATGTTGCTCTTAAGTTCTTCTTCGCTGCTCTAAATGAGTGGTTGTTAGTGGTAGCACAGGATAACTTCTGGTGTCAGGTTTTAGGGTGGCGAAGGAGTATTGAATGTTCCGGGTCTAGTCTAGGACAGTCCACAGAGGCAAAACTCAACATTCTGATACCGGTATTTTCAGCAGTAATGGGAGTATTTCTGATGCTGGTATCAGTACATGAACAACTCTAGTAACAGGTGTGGCTAAAGAAATTTCAATGCACACATTATTTGTTCTAATTTCTTCTTAAAAATGTCTTCCACACATACAGTTTATCATAGCAATAGTTTTTGAGAATAAGCTGCCATGTTAATGAAGTTGAAGAAGTTTTGTTTTTGTTTATGGTTTTCTTGATGATAAAGTGTTTTCTAGGTTTCAGAGCGACAAGAAATGCACTGACGATGAGGCTTCAGCGATGGGCTCCGTTGTGAAATGTACACTGTTTATCAAACGGAAATGAATGTTATAATTGTATTTATCAAAAGAGTTTGTTAATACTTTAAGGCATCCCTGTAGAAAGTCAACAAAATGATGACTAATATCCAAGTAAATATCGAATCTGCACCAGCAGTGAGAAACCCTAATTGCTCACCATTTGTTCTGGCAGATATATTGGCCTCAGTCTACAGCGAAGCTCTGCTTTGCGTCAGTCTCTGCATCTATCTGTACACTCTGTATATCCCCCATTGCTTTCTTTGCCTGCAGCCTTCGCAGCGTTGTCGAGGGTTGTTGATCCCCTACAGGATTTTCAGCCTGTCTAGTCTGCTGTGCACCAGGCAGGCCATCCAGGTTGTTTCGGGAGTGGGGAGAGGGCTTCTACCGAGTGCTCCTCCTCTGCAGACCTAGCTGCACACAACCTTGAACAGCCCTCGGGCCAGATCTGTCAGCTCTTCCTCGCTTGTGTGCACAAGCACACACAAAGCACATTCTTTCTCTCCTTCCATGTGCTTGTTGCCATCCATTCACTCCGCACAAGCCCAGAGCATGCTGGGAGACTTAATGGTCCAAGTGGCAAGAGTTGGTGGTTGGTTGGGGGAGAGGGGAGGCAGGGGAGGAGGTGTAGGATTCTGCAAAGGTTAGGTTAAAGGAAAAGGAGTTCTTAAGAGACAGAACATACAATGCCTGCTTTGGTGTTTGTGTCTTCCCTCTGTCTCTTTATCTTATTCTTGAATACTGTCAGACAAGTCTGTAATGGCCTTTCAGAAAAAACCTGCTATCTCTCTCTCTGTGTACTTACACACAAAAATGTTCACCTAGTTGGTATATATTTGCTTTATTATTATGTGTTACCTCACACATCTGATCAGAAAAGAATCACTGTAGTGTGGGTGGATTTTACTCAGCAGTCTGTGAAACCTTCACTGTAACCTCCCTTTCAGCTGTTGCAATCCACCTAGATGAATTTTATTTTGCCTTTTATTGTAGAGGTTTAGCATCTCCTGACACGATGCTCTTTCAGAAGCTTTTTTTTCCTAACCTTTTCTACCGTTCTGCCATTACTACAGAAAATGTTTTTGACAATATGTGACTGGAATCAGTCATATACTAGTGCAAGTTACACTATTATGATTTTCTTCAGCTATTTAATTGAACATTTTACATATTATAGACTATTACACATAAACTTAAAGGTTTCAAGTATTTTACTACCTTAATTTTGATCATTCTAGCACATATACATACATATATGAGACATATATGAGAAAAAAACTCATCCAAATTTTAGAGCCTGACTGATATGAAATTTTTGGAGCCAACTGACTTTATATTAGGGAGTATAAAGTCCTCAAATAAGGTTATCAAATATTTGTAACAAAGATATGCAACAGAGGAAGAGCAGTGCCCTGTCATTTTAACCGAATACACTGCACTGTGTTCTTTAAAACCAATTTTTTTATATATATATTGGCTGATGTTGATAACATATAAGCCGATACAGATATACCAGGCCAATATCTGCCGATAATATCAGCCTAACCGATATATCGGTCGGGCTCTACTTAAATTATTAGAATATTTTACTGTCAGTGTATAAACCATAATCATCAAACTTCGAAACATTTGTGAAACTCTTACATACACACATACATATGTGAAATATTTTACTTTACATGTGATGAGAATAGAATATTTGACAGTTTAACGTTTTAAGTTAAATTCGGAAAATAACTTTTTCCACGATGTTTACGTTTTGAGATACACTAGTATGTGTATATATACAATACACACACCTGCAACAGAATACAATATCATGTATGTCTGTATTTGATGTCCGAGAGTCCTCTTCAGTTTAATTCTGTCATCCTAACATGATCAGAATAAACACAGCATGGGGGAGTCGTACTCTAGATGGAACACACACACACACCCACACACACACAATCTAGCACTGACCTGCCACCCACTCGCCACCTGAGTTGAATCACAAATGAGATCATTTGAATTTAAGACCGTTGTTCTGAATTGAAGCCAGTATGTTGCCAAATTCTAAGTCTCAGTGCAAATGTTTTACCTTGTCAAAATCAGTCAGGGCCTTTACTCTGAACTGATTTAATCAAAGTTAAGTGGTTGCCTCTGCGTATGATCTGGCAGGAATGGACTGGATAACAAATGGCCAAACATATACATGTTGCATATCTGATTAAAATTCGCCCACACCGCTCATTTTCTCACAGACCACCCTCAGTACGTAAAATGTTTGTAAAATATATATCTTTTTTTAATAAAGAAGTGATGAAGATGAAAATTTGCTCCTTATCAAGGTACAAAAACGTTGATTCCTGAAGTCCTCATTTTTGATGTCATGATTTCTTTCCTGCTTGAGGTTTTTATGGCATTAGGCGCCATTATCATCTTGAGTTATCATTTCTGATGAAATGGCCTCATACTCTCTTGGTAATGTACTCCTAGCCTAGTGATCAGACTTAATGATTCTCATAACACAGTCGCCAGCCTGCCCACGAGGTTGACAGCTGGTTACAGATAATATAGTTCTTGCTCTAAATTTAATCCTATCTGAGGGGAAGGAAATGATGATATAATGATCCTTGAGTTCTTCTCCACGTTGTGCATCTTCATGTATTTTGCTATCATTGCAAATGTAAAATAGGCTGGTTCATTATTTGAGCATCAGATTTCCATGATAAGAAAATGAAATATGCCTTGTATGGTTAATGTTTCAGGATCCTTCACAGTTTACATTCACCCAGATAATGACATCCATCAAGGTCGGGAAGGTTTTGTTATCATATAAAATAATTCAGTTCACTGTATCATAAGATAAGCAGTTGATAAACTGGAATGGGTAATGGAATTTTTGTGTTAAAAGTAATTGATTTTTAAAATAGTTGCCAGGTAGCTGTGCGTTTTTTATGCCAGCCAATTAATCGGTCTTTCACCTCTACTGTATATCCAAGCTTGTGCTTGGACATTGTTGATCTAATGAAAACAAAATTTGGTGCCTGTGTAACTCAATAACCATATGCCTTAAAAATCTTGTAACTATTTTATAACTTAATTCATCTCCAGCAACAGTAAAGTAAACAGTTGTAAATAACCACAGCAACATATACATCTAAATTTGTGAACCAACTGAACATGTAGGAATTCTTTAATTATAGGTGTATCGTGATGTTCTTACCACCAGTAATGCTGTTTTTCATTTTTATGAGTTGCCTCGTGTATTTTTTTTTCATCCTGTTGAGAACTTGCAGGTTAATGCTAAACTTCTGACAGTTGGTGCCAGTAATGCAGCAAGAAACAGAGTTGTATGCCAGCAGGAGCATAGACGGCGTTCTGTCACACTGTAATGCATTGTTTTGCTTTTGTTTACTCACTGTACTCGTGGTGTTCGCATTTATATCAAAAGCTCGCCTAGGATTTTAATCTGTGTTGATCCCATGCATTTGAAAGTCTCCTCATTGTCTTTGTGCAGGCTCTCCGGGCCTGCAGGTGCAGTTCAGAGTAGATGAGGGTTTTTTGAGACCAGGAGAGAAGCGCTGGTTCCTGCGCTACCTGGCCCTCCACACCATGCACATCGATATCTGGGACAGCAACTCGCTGCTGCTCATCGGTTCTACTGCCATCGATCTTAAGGTGAAGACATCTTTCGTAATGAAAGTGCTTATTTATGATTATTAGTGCCAACATTCAATTGCAAACTCTGTTTGTCATACATCTGGTCACAAGTGGAGATGGGCATCATATAACGGAAAACATTCTCTTTTCACGTGCGCTGTCAACTCGTGACACACGTTCGGCGCAGCGCTTTGCATCTGTCATGGATCAGTGCAAATTTTGCAGATTATTTTAACACATTTGATAGAGTGAACCAGGCGTTGCACAGAGAATTGCTAATCATAATAGAATGTCAAATACAGGAACGCTTTTGACTTTTAACCAGCTTTGCTCAAGAAAACACAAAACCTGTCAGTTGTTCATACACGGTTTCACTCCATGGCAGCTGGACCGCAAATGAGAACAAATTATCTTATTTTATGGGATATATGTAAACATTGGGGCTATAAAACAAGTATATGAGTCTGAAATCTGTAAAAAGCATAATTTATAATAACAATTCACCAAAGTAAGGCCCATTTTGTTTGAATGAACACAGTACTGTTTAGATTTGCTTGACTGAAGTCAGTTTTCTATTTTAACTCTTAAAGAAGTGCAAAAACAGATTCATGGCATTTTAATTTTGGACTTTTCCAATCTGCTGCCTATTGATTGGACAGAAACTCTTGGCAATCTCAACATGGAATTGATTTGCTCTGCTTTTAAAATTTGTAAAGCATTTAAAGAGAAGCAGGGAATTACGGGAGTAGTTTACAATGGGGCAGAGCTATTTTGAACTTTAGCCTACTCATTCTGCCATAACTTAAAATCCAAATGTGCCAGATCTAGATCTGAATGTCCAGTGATCAGTACATTCAAGATTAATTCATGCTTGTGAGTAAATTATTTAAATCATCTCATTTTCTTTTCTCCCACCATGCTTTGAATCCCCAGTACATGTTGCGTCAAGGCAAATCAGCAGTGCAAGCCCTTCATGAGGTGGAAGTTCTGACCACAGACTACGTGGGAGAGGACACCTTGCTGACCAGCACAGATTTGGGCAATCAATCAACCTTTAGTCCCATGACCATCCACACCATTGTCAGTGGCCGACTGCACATACGCACAGGCAACATAGGTATGTTGAAGTCTCACTTCATTTGATAAAGAATATCAAAATTCCGACCAGGCGAACAACAACTTCTTAGCTGTGCCAAAATGATCTCAATTTCAAGGTCCACAGACTGCAGTTCCATGCTCCATGTTGTGAGGTTTTTATGCATAAAGAAGCAATCATCTGTATTCCCTGATCATGCTGATTGTAGAGGCCATGATAATTAATGAATATATTTTAGATGTGATACAGCCTGATGAATGAGTATAAGATGATGTATGGTTATACACTTGCATGGCTTTAATTAAGTAGGTAAGGATTCGTTTGGTGATGCGGTGTGATGGGATGTCTTCCATCACTAAGATATAATATGTCTGAGCATTCAAAAGAAAAATTAAGTTTTAATATCACACAAATCTCCTTTACTTCTGTAATATTTACCGTGTGTGAGTATTTTCTATTCAAGTTATATTCCAGTTGGAGCCTCAGATTAAGAGCTAATGTTGTCCATTTATTTTTATTGATGTGCAGGGTTGGCAAATGACAAGAAATTCCCAAATCTGCTGTTGTTGAAGTTTCCCATTTTCTCACAGTGCAGGGGCTTGCAAAAGTAAATACCGTGCCAAAACGTAATATCTAGATGTGATAATTCCACTCTGTCAAGCAAACTGAGCACCTTTCCTCTTCCTTTGCACTCATCCAATTTTGGCCTGGCATGCCCCCGCAGCGCGATGGCAGCTGACGATAGCTCGCTTGCCATTAATCAAGTGCTGAAACGATACGCCCCCTCATAAACAACGCACTGTTCTCCAGGCCCCAGAAACTCTGCAGAGTGCTATTGTATGAGTTAAATTTGCCAGCACTTATAACTCAAAGCAGGTTGAGAGTGCAGTGTGGGTTATTGGGGGGATGAAAGGAGGAGGATTGTGTCTGGCATGTAAATTCCAATCAAGCACCAAATATCCATCAGGTGCTCTGGTGGACAGTCAGAATCAATTTGGGGAGGGAGGACTCGCAAGCACTTTCCTTTTGTTCCTGGTTCTATCTGTCGCTGCCTTTCACACTTCTCTCTTTGCTCTTTATCACTGTCTCCCAGTTTTCCTCTTGCCATGCTATCACACACCCTCTATCTAGCCGTCGGTTTTCTTCGCCCACCGCCTCTGTATCCTCTTTCTTTCTCTGTGTCTGTCATCAAGGTGTAATAAATGAGTTTACTTGTTTGGCGGGTGGTAAAAGATGTGAAGCTCGGTCATTAATGCTTACTGGGTGGTGGAATCAGAAACAATATGATGGATGAATTTGCTGTATAAAGAAGCATTTGACAGACATTTGATTGGCAGGTCACACGCTCATCCATAAAAGCATTTGTGCATATCAGATCACTCACAAATGCCATGAAAGCATGAACCCATTCATGCATGCAGATATATAGACCGGCAGGTGTAGCAGAGTGTGGATTGGCTGAATGAAAGGCAGACAGGTAGAATATATCACCGACATCATGTGAGAATCCTCCTATTTTTGTGATTTTCAGGTTCAATAGAGGGATTACATGGTTTCTCTACGGATTCACTGCTAGTCCTAAATCCCCCACGGGATGGACTCAAAAATGCACGCAAGCCAAGTTAAAAGGCAGACTGTATTTCTGTTTTTGACACTGCATATACAACGCGCTTGGCTGTCAGCTTAAGTGAAGTGAAGGAAGGTAGCTCAAAAATGCTTGAGGACACAACAATGAATGTGGAACAAAAGAATAAGTGTGTGGCGGTGCGACAGGGAGAGTAGTCCGAGCGGAAAGATCCTTTTTTTTCAGTGAAGATTAAAATGTTTATTGCTGTGAGAATCTTGATGATTCAGAAAAATGTGATTTTTTTTTTTTTTTTTTAAATTTCACCCATGCATTATTTCATTTATTGTGTTCGGTAAATTTTTAAATTAGTTTGACTGCAGGCTTTACTAAAAAGCCCTTTGTTTCCTCTGTCCAGTATGTGAAGGTAGTAGAAATACTCTCCTTTTTTGCATTACTAGTTCATCAGTACAACAAGTCATGTAATCAATAGTACGACTGTGGATTGGTAAGAGTCTGACAATATGAAACAGAAACGTAATAAGATTAATTATACTGCAATACAAGTATAGTAAGATGTGACAATACACTATATTCTCAATTCGATACAAATCATGATGCAAAGGAAACAACTCCATATGTATGACGATAGATTAATACTGTATACTGACTGGTTCTACAGAAGATATGATGGTGACCATAACTTCACTTTTGGGAAGTTTCTTCTTACTTTCCTGCACATATTCTAAAACATTTATGCAGTTTTTGTCAACTAAGTTGTCATTTCTGTATTGAACTAGATGATATTTAATGGTATCAGTGTATCACAATACACATTTTCATATACATTATGATTTAATTGAGACTTCATGACACGATCATCACATTGTATTGTCATACTCCTATAGTATAGACACTGTAGACAAGCGTTATTGTTTCATAGGCTTGTCTTCTTTGTTTTTATGCATGCAGTATGCACCCACAGCTTCCTTTCTCAAGATACTTGTATAATGTAAAATTACTGTTTCTTTAACAAAAAGACTAGTAGCTATTCAGTGATGTCATTTTCTCAAATCAGTAAGATTTTTTTGAGCCATTGACTGGTCACTGTTGGCCGCAGCATGAAGTAGCAACTGGGATCTCAAACGGTTGCTTATTTGTTAGTCTGCTAAGTTAGGGCCAAGTTTCAAAGACAGTGTTGGCAGTTTGCATGGGTGACATTTTCCATGCTGTGGTAAATGAGGCACTGAAGAACTACATATGAATCGTATTCAGAGTTTCTTTTCATTAAATTTAACGTCCAGTCAGTGCATTTTTAGCAATGAACATATAGTTTCTCTCAAACTTCCATAGGTGTCAGCCAGTAAGCCAATTATGTAGCCAATCAGAGTGGAGTATTCTTTCACTCCATTTTTGTATGAGCCATAATGTTATAGTCACCCTTAAATAGTTTATATCATGTTGACCTCACAACTATTGCATTATAATTCACAAACAGTGCAGTCCTGACAATGTATTGCTCCCTGCCCTTCATTTTTTTTTAGTCATATATGCCATTAATCATGTCATTTGTCCTGCTTGGAATTCACCAGAATTAGGCTTTATTGGGGAAAGTGAGTGGCAGACTGTCATTACCAAATGAAAAAGAATGAAACACCAAATGATATCCTTTTTAATCATCACAAGGTGGGATTGACAAGTAATTAATTTTATGGTAATGATATATGCTGTCAGGCCCATTCAATCATTCTGCAAAGCAGATTTTATTAATAGCATCATAAAGGACTAAAGGAAATGGCTTAATAAGGGTAAATTGCGAAAATGTCGCTGGATCATGGGGACTTTGGTTTTTCAGTTTGAGGTCTAGAGGAAGGAAACCATTGCTCCCACGCAGAGAACTGTAGGAGCAGATGACGAGTGTATAAAGCATGACGACCGCCTGCTCGTTGCATGAAACTGATCCGTTGGCGAATCCAGGGGTAGGCTACAATGCTTTATCGATTTCATCTGTTATATAAATCCACAAGAGCACT
>KV751326.1:5640500-5650600 GCA_001698575.1 Mola mola
TAAATCCACTGAACTGTCCAGAGTTCAACATTTAGGTTTATGGATATTTTATAGCACCGGTCAGAATTACTGCTGGTTCCAAAAAAAAAGATCAGTATGTGTGAAAAAGTATGTAGGTCTTTGTTTTTTGGTTCCATTGCCCACTCAATCAACAATACACTGTGAACTGGTTACCTAGCTTAAGGCAGCTACAGCTGGCAGCAGTTCTCAGTTAAGGTAGCAACAAGTAGAGCTATCTGTCCATCAGGAGACTAAATAGAGAGCTTAGCTGAATTGAGCTTGAGGACATCCGAGGGAAAACCACAAAAAAAATCTTTAGCTGTAAAATACGATCCAGTTTTGCCCACATTGTTGTTGGCTTGTGCCCTAGTGCAATAATCTGTTACTGATCTCTCAGGAGAGAAAAAAAAAAATGGATTGCATTGCATTTGTGCCTCTGGTCACATAACAATTTCACTCTGCACCAAATCTTCCGGAGGATAAAGTATACGATTCATTACTTGCTAGAAGCTGATTTTATTTCTGTCCTCTGATTAGTGTTTGGCTGATGGAGTTTATCAGACGTTTAAAAATCTGCCTGCTCTGACTGTTGCTCAAAACACAATTCACTGTGGGCTAATTACATTTCTGTGACTGGACTCGAACTAGCAGTGCACTTCTGAGCCAAGGCTACAGGCGATTATATAATTGGCTTTGATGGTCCAACTCTGTCTTACATGCATATTATTTGAATTAAGCCTTATAAAAAAACAAAACATTTGCCATATTGCCAAAAATTAAGACAATGACAGCTTTATGTATCAAGTGATGGAAGTATATGCCAACAGTAAAAAGGCCCAAATGGGACAGAAGTTAAAATCCATTGATATAAAATCATTTTGCCAACTGAGTTACATCTGTATCATTTCTCTCTTAACTCTCGCTTTCTCTTGCTGTCCCTTTTGCGCTGTCTAAACACATCCACACACACACACACAAACAGAGGGCATGTATCTGCTTCAGCACAGTTGAGAAGACCGATTAGAAACCTTCTCCAGACCTCACAGTGCTCCTCATCTGCAGCAGCCTGATAAGCCCTAGAGAGACCGACTGTTACTACAGGAGAGAGCAGAGAGAATCGTGCCTGAAGCCGCCACTTCTGGTACAAAGTATCAGTGAAATTTACCTAACAATTAAATTAGCTAGGTGACTTCCCTTAGGGATGAACATACAATGCATTTCAGTCATTAAAAGCTCTTGCTGGGGTTGCGTTAAGGTCCAGTTCTATCAGCCTTGCTTTTTGGCCTGAAGTAAGAGGGAATCTGTTTATTCCGAAAGGTCACTGACCTGGAACAGGGAGCCAGAGGAAATCGAACATTACAGACTACTTTGAATCCCCCTCGGTGCTTGCTCCCATTTGTTTTGAGGACCAGTAAATCAGTGGTTTGTTGTGGCTCTAACCCCAAGAACTGCCAGAAGAGCAAAGAGGGCGGGCAGGTGGCGCAGTGCCGAGCAGCATTGTTGTCAATGCAGAGAGAGGTAGGAGTTCAGCCCCCTGGCACTCTGAGATGGGCAACACAACCATGGAGTATTAGCTTTCCTTTCAGTGATGAGTATCATCAGCCGTAACAAACAATGTTAATGTCTTAATCTGCTGCCAGAGTAATTCAACAGTTATGGTCACATAATGTCACTGAGAGACAAGATGTTCAGGTCAACCTTGATCAGCACTATAGTAGGTGTGAACCGATGAGCCTAATGATGGTAGTACTGATTGTAGTTTAATTAAAATTATTTAATAATTAAATAATTGTTTTGCTGTAGGCAAGTGCCACAGAATTTTTATCTTATCGCATACACACAGGCTTATTTTGAAATTCGATCCATCATCAAAGCTTTTCTTGACGTGGAACAAAGCACACTGAAAGCCCCATAATGAGGCGCTGGGAACGAGATCTGTGTGACGCTGTTATTGATTTGAGATGCTTATGTGACACCAGAAGTAATGTCTTCAGTTATACTTTGGAGATATAACTCAAATACATTCGGCTGAGTCGCGTGGCTAGGGAAGGTGATGGATGATGAGGAAAATGCATTGGGACGGCAGACACCTCACCCATTAATCTGCAGAACTGTGCTGTCTGTGTCTGTTTGCATGGCAGCATCAGCTGTTCATTGCTCATTTAGCCGCCACCCGTTATCAGTTTGTTGATGAAGGACTTTACCACTAAAAGATTTGGAGGGTACTTTTGCCCTCCCTCCTAAAACTCCTATAAGCTCACTGAGGTGTCACTTCTGGGTGGTAAAGCCAAGCCGCACTCAACATATTTCAAATGACAGCATCCCGGATGAGTTATCCCAGAGCCTCTCAGGAAAATTAAATTGTCTTACTCTACAATTAAGTATAACGATGATATCAGTATGCAGCAAAGTTCCGCAGCCTAGACACTGATGGGGGTAATGGGAGCATTGTGTCAAAGTGCACAGTAATTTAAAAAGCTGTAAACTTTAGTTTTAATTACTTCTTCAGTCAACTTGTAAATTGCATCTAAGGCATTCTAAGTGTTGGCCTCAGTATACCTGTAAATTGCACAAAGCAAGTCTTTTGACCTGTGGTATTTAAAAATGCTCTTGGGAAGATGATGCGTGGATGCAAGCTGACTGTGACTCTGTCGACAGTTATCTGCCACACTTCCATGACAGGTATTTTGTGTTTAAAGCACCGTTCAGAAGCACAAACCAGCCGTTCCACACACTGGACTGTGGATGTCCTTCACAGGATGAGTTAGAAACAATGTATTGATGTACTGATCCTGCCTTAGGTGTTCCGAGCCAGGGTTTAACCTGGAATGGGTTCACTTTGGCTTTGCATTCAATGGAAATATACTGTTTCACATGTGACATCAAAGACAACACTGGCCTAAAACTATTTTGTTCCAAAATGGTCAGTGCCAGCTGCAGATGTCAGCTTGGCTTGTTTCGTCCAAGTGGCCCACAGCCAAGTCTCAAGCCATTGCTGGAGTTACACAGCACAGTTGCAGAGATAACGGTGCTTCTGTCAATTGTTATCTTCATAGCAATACGGCCTCGGACATGATTAGTGATGAAGCACAAAGCAAAGATAATTTTTCTTCATTGAAACTTCTGTAGTGCATCTTGTTGGTTTAGTTTTGGTCATTAGTTGCTATTTCTGAGTTTGCAACAGATACACTTGAGTTTCTTTTGAGTTTGTCAGCAATCAACTACTCAACTCTACTGGTTTTAAATCTTACAGTAGTAATTCAACTAAAATCTACTGTTTTGGTGAAAGCAACATGAGCTTGGGTGCAATATTTTAGCAGTGACAGGTTTATGTCAGTGTGACTAAAACCTAAGATCGTCTCTTTGCCCTGTTTATCTGTTCATACTTGTGATTGCTGTTGCACTCTGTGACAAAGCTCTCAAAGTTTCCAGATATATTTTTTGGACAGAGATGGATGTAAACTATGAGTTGATTAATCCTTAAAGACACGTGATGTGCTCATTTAGTTTTCCATTGAACATTTATGCTTATTAAAATGCTTGCCATATCAACTTTCTAAGCTTGGTATGCTATCCTGGATGCCGGGGTTCTTAGATGTTAAGTAAAGGAACTGTTCTTTTTTTCTTCCATAGTTTATTATTTAGTATGTCCCAGTGGGCTAACTACTCTGGGAAGAGGGGTTTGGTCCCAAATGCAGACCATGCAGACAGAGAATATAATATAGTCAGGTCATATTTATTAGAAAATGTAAACTGAGTAGCAGGAAGATGTAAAAATTCCAGAAAGGACCAAAAGCTCAGAACACAGGGAAGCAAATCAAAATATGACAACAGTGGACAGTCACAAGAAACTTAAATAAAGACTTAATAGGAACAGGACGAACAGAAACTTCAAAATAAAACAGGAAACATTAGAAATTAACGTTACAGGAATGAACAAGAAACTTGACCACAGAAACACTAGAACATGAAACATGGAATAATAACAAAACCCCTTCCAAATGAAATGGGGAACAGACTATAAACACCACAAGTAACAAGAATAATAACTAAAAAGCCAAACTCATACAACATACAGTAACACAAAGCCCAGGGACATGACGCAGTGTAAAATGTTTTACTTTTTAATAATGACTAATTTATTCCTCTAACATTCAGAACACTTTGAAGACAGACACACACAAAACTGCGGGTGTAAAACTTGATGCTTGTGTGGCACCAGGGTTAAACTTGCAACTAATTTTCCTTGCCTGTAAGTGGTCCTGGAAGGCATGTACAGAGCCAGTGGGACAATAACAAAAATGTCCTCCTCTTGTGAAATATCTGCAATCAGTGTGAGATTAAGAGCAAGTTCTACGGAGTTCTTTACATGTGAACATGATCAGACAGTAGACTAAAAAGTAATTAAAGACTTTCTTTTCTACAGGGTGCCCGGTAGATGGCAGTAATAGGAGGGCAGCAGATGTGACGACGCCGCACCTTAACATCATCTCGCCCCGTGAAGTCACAGGAGCATTCAGAGGAGGAAGCCTGTCTTCCAGAAGCATCCTTCAACTCAATGGCAAGCTTTTTAAATCCACAGCCTGCTGAATCCCATCAATGTTAATACACTAACTCCACTTTCATTAATGCTTTTCTGCTCTCACAATTTACTGTATGTCTCAACGCGTGCGCAAGGGTATTCTACGCCAACGAGCAATTAGTGCCTTTTATTTTGGGCGGTGACCATCCTCATGCCTGGATCACCTCAACCTAATCTGTTTCACATTCTGTCTGTTTGGCTGCACCACTCAATTTTCAGCCTCGTTGAGCTTGCAGAAGCATCCTAGGTAGCTAACCACAGTCATGGTTGCGTGTGTGTGCGATCCAAGCAAAGGAAAACAAATGCTCAAGGAAGCCATTTTTTTCCTCAATTAGAGAAGCCTTGGCCAGTCAACTGGTGTGTCTTCCTAAATTTGTCCTTAAAATGTGGACTATGACTCAAAAACACACACACACAGAGTGAGAGGCAGAAAAAGTGGGGAAACGAGTAGATAATTGCCTAATGATATAAAGTGCATCTGACAGGTCTAAAATTACATCCCAGTCTGAGGAGAACAGACCTCAGAACTGCTGTGTAGCGGTACACTACCGCAGCCATCAACAATATTCATGTGAAAGCATGAATAGGCAAATATACTGTGTAAGACATTTAAAAATACATGTGTGCCCGTGTTTAGTCACATATCTTCCCAAACTGTTAAACACAGTGCGTTCACTATTGTTTGTGTTTCCTACCCATCTCACCTGCCTCCTCCTCGCCTCTCTTACGCACTGATCTCTGTACTCCCTCCCCTCCACCTCATCTTGTTGCCATTTCAACGTTCGGTGCGCCTAATTGCTTTCACTGAAGGCCAGTCACAGCACGAAGTCACAGTTAAGCCGTGGTGTGAGTGTCTGTGCGCGCTCAGTCCCACGGCTGTCGGCCTGTGGCTCTGAATGTAGCAGCGTTGCCAGACACTATCGGGCTAAGTGACAGGCAGTCGACCCAATGTCTCTCTGATAAGGGGGGTTGAGAGAAATGTCTGAGGATAAAGACTGATACTGGGAGAGGAAAACAAAGGGACTATAGAAGGATTCATTTGTCCAAACATGGACAGTTTGCTCCTGCAGTTGTGTGTAACTGATCATTTCGGTTATCATTAAGTGTATTTCTTTTACCATGCATTTCTGATGTGTTTTATTTACACTACAACTAATTTTACTAGTTATACTAGTACTATGTATAAAATGTATATGTGAAACCTATTAGAAATTTCCCATATATACCGTGAAATATCGCAATATTTTGCACGGCAACATTTTTATCAATTTAGATGCTCCAAATATCGATAATTAATATCAGCTGACATTTAAGGCCACGCAAGTTTGCTTTCAGTTCATTTGCAATATGTAGACTGGAATAAACAGTTTTGTTTGTCAGCTTGGAACGTTTATAGCATTGCTGTCTAGTCTGTCTGCTTGTATTTGCCCCCTGTTTTGCTGCCAATAAAGGTTCATGAAGTGAGATGAATAGCCTTAAAACTTGATTTCTATTTGATAAAACATATTTGAACATATTTTAAAACTGCGATATATCACAATATGTAACATTGCAATAAATAACTTTGCAATGTCGTGATCGAATCACGGAACCTGTGGCAATTCCCACTACTAATATGCCATTATCATCATGTGTCAAATGAAAGGTTACATTTCCATATGGGGTTGTTCAGTAATTGATAAGAGATAATAGGTATCGATAATCGAGAACACTCAACATGCAAACCAGAAGGAAATGCCCTCTGTACCACTGGAACCAAGTATACGTCGACTAAAAATGAAAAACAACCAGAACATTAGAGACACATTCACTTAGATGACAAGACAACTTAAAAGCACTGCAACAAACACATAGTGATACACAGTAGTACCAAGCAAAACATGACTGAGTTGCAACACAGTCAGTTTCCAGTTTAAAAACCCAATAGAAAACAAAGGCTCTGAGATAGAATAATGCAACAAGTACCTACTGATAGCAGCACCACTTACCTCAGTTGTATTTCAGGGCATGAATGTGTTATTTCATTAGCTTGTGTGTAGTATATTTTTCAACATGTTTTTTTTTTTTACCCTAAATGAAATGTTTGTACTTTTAAAAAGATAAAGATCATTCTGTTATTTTCAAGTTTTGTCAATTTGCTTGTTTTTTATTAGTTGAGGTGCATTGAGCTCTCTCGGCCAGTGGCATTTATGGAAAGCTGTGATTCAATACGGGATGTTATTTTTTAAAATCATTACACAGTGGCGGTGATAAGACCCCATGAATTACTGTGCTGGTACTGAAAACAAGAGTTTTTTTGTATTCCTTACTTTAGGGAATATACATGTTTTTCTGCAAAACCTTATTATCAAAACAGGTCGAAGTTTTCCAATGCTAAGTGTTAACTTTTCTGAAGCTGCGTCCAGGTATCCAAGTTTGATCACACATCTGATGTCAGTATTCATGTTGAGATCCTCAGCTTTGGATGAGTAAATTGAAGTTGTTTACAAAAACATTAACATAAAGTTTATTTTTTCCTAAACCAAGTTATACTCCGTAATGAGTTTAAACATGAAGCTGCTCCACCTTTGTCTGTGGCCACTTTCAGTCAGTGTCTATCTTCCTGCAGGCTGCAAAACTTACTCCATCACAAATTCAGTGTGAGAAAATCTGTCGGAAGATAATAAATCCATTTTAAAAGATACAGTTCGAAGTGTTGTTCAGTGTGCAGGATTAGGCACATTCTCTTGTCAAAGCTTTCCAAATAAACATGGATGGCTTATCTCATTCAGCCCAATTGAGGATAGATAATTTGGTGACTACTCGATGAATCTGGAATTGTTATTAGATATTTTGGTGCTTGCAGAGGAATCATAGCCATGAAGGTGAAAAATAAGTCGGTTATATCAGCAGTAGGGCTTTTGCCCAGTGGTAGCAGAGCCAATTGTTTTACTGCTGTGTACAAGCTGTTTGTTTCTGGTGCTCCAACAATACTTTAATCTGTCACAACTCTCTCTCCCTTGGACATTTGGAGGGTTTTAAGAACATATGGTCAAAATGGCAAAGAGATTAGATTCTAGTCTGCTCAGTAAATATATTCATGACTGTGGTCTGTCTCTGCTTCGCAGCGAGGAACACTGCACAAGCACACAGCCTGGAAATGAAAGAGGAGCACGAGCTGCGGTTCAGACGTGGGATCAGAGCCGACAACGTCGCGGCCAGAGAGCGCGGCATAAATGAGCCCAACGGTGAGCGCCGCAAACTTGACTGCATGGCCGCCGTGCACCGTCGGGAGGGCAAAGGAGATGCGGCTACAGTCACGGTGAGGTCAAACGTTGCACTTAGCCAATGGGAAGACACAGTATCTGATTTATGTTCATAACTGAGCTATAATAGTGTGTCCCTTTGAGTCGTCCTCACTGAAATCTCTAAGACCGAGCAAGAGTAGCTTTCATACTGGCTCTGAATCCCATCACAAGGGAGCTTCAGTAGAGGTGTGGAGCATCTTCCAGGCAGCCTACCGCTGTTTTACAATTCTCATGGCAATGTGCCCCTTAGTCCTCTGTGTTTGAGTGACTGTACAGGAAGGTGTTAATTGTTCTCTACCCGAAGGAACATCTTTTACGTTCACCCATGGGTGCACATGCTAAATGTAATTTTGGCTGTGTCGCATGTCTGTCTGAGACATTTTACACATTGCATTTCCTCTGGTAAGACCTGTGTTTTAGTTTTTTCACACCCCCCTGACAGCCAACACTGTGTGGAATGTAACTGAGGCCCAGCCGTGTGAAGACGATTTTAGGAGAAGCTTTGCTATTCAGTTTGGATTTGACTTTCCTGCAATGATAGTGGCTACTTAGTTTCTTTCAAGTTTTCTTAGTGCTCATGTCACAAACTTTGGCTATTTGCCACCTTGATTTTGAAACTCAATTTGAGTTGTTTTCAAGACAAATGTAAATGCTGGCTATATTTTCTGACATCATGCCCTGTGTAATATTGAAATCCACTCTTGAATTTACATAATACGGATTTAATATGTGATTTAAACACTTTTGTTAGTCATAAACCAGAAGATTTCCTTTAAAAAAATTAAAGTAAAGAAAGTGTATTTGTTTACCCTTTGCATTGGAACAAGGTTACACAAACTTGAAAAATCTGAGAAAAAAGTAGTTAATATTGATTCTTTACAGTACCTGTACTTAGGTTTCCTGAGGATGAATGAAATATTGACCAGTCAAACAAATAGTGATTGTCTACAGGGTTCTAAAAACCCTTCTGATAATGTTCATGAATAGTCTGCAAAGCATTGTTCAGAAAGAAGGTACAATACATTCAAATAAATGCTTTGACAAGTTCAGAAAATATTCTGATTCATTGCATATCTTATTAAGTGATTTTTTGTTATTTTTCTCCAAAATTTCTAGCAGTTATGATTTTATTGTACTTATTTTAAAAATAATTACTGGGATTGGGACTCATGGCAACATTGAATACTAGTATAAATTTAAATTGGTTTTAAGCCAAATACTATTATTCTGCTCATAGTAAATATTTTTAAAAGCAATTTAAAAAAAAAAAGCCTTTTAAAAAGTCTGTATGCCTGAAATGTTGGCTATACTCTCTCATTACATCAAAAATCTAATCAAGGGAGCAATTTTATATAATTTATAGAATAGCATGACACTGAATCACCTGGCCAAATACACGTTTTCAGCACTTGCGACTGTCATGGTCCTTTAGGCTCAGATGAAGAAAGGCGGATTGGCCAAAGAACTTCATCAGATCAAACCCATTGCAGAGCGCAGCAAGGCAGAGGGCATCACCAATATGCTGAGCCAGGCCATCACCACACAACACCTGCTGTATGCCAGCCTCGGCTCTGCTGAGTACATGGAGTTTGTCCTCAAAAATCCCTTCAATGTGCCTCACACGGTCACCATTCACAGCGACGACCCTGAGCTCAGGTGAGTTGACAGTGAAGCGGTGTGTCATTATTGTGATATTATCATGTATTATCAGTGACTTGATCATAAAATTGTGTTCACACATTCATTATTTCCAGGGGTGATACTGTAGCTCTGGAGAGTTAAGAAATTCTCCATCCCTACCTGGTGTGAGATGAACCTTTTTTCATTGTTTGTTTAAGATTTTGACCAGTCGCACTCGTAAATGAGTTTCTTCTATCTTTTTCAGATTCAGTTAGATATACCAGTTAAACAGAAATTAATCTTTTAAGAGTATAAATTAGTTCTGTTTGTGTTTCATTGTTTTCATTGGTGTTCGTCTCTCAGTCTCTTGATGCTGTTACATTCAAGCATTGCCAGATATCATTTCAGCAGTTAATTTGTCATAGAGACCAGAAGGCATTTCAGCTGCATTGTATTATCACAATTCAAATTCTACGCCTGTCTTCTGTTTTTCTTATCAAGTTAATTAACTTATTAAAAAAAAAAACGCACCAGAAAACAGCAGTCGATCAGGCGAAAACTGTTCGCACAATGGTGCTGAAGTGTTTGGTCTTTTTGTTTAGATTTTGCTT
>KV751326.1:5650788-5669567 GCA_001698575.1 Mola mola
CAGAATGACAAGTTATGAAGATGTTTGCTTGTGTGTTTTATTCAGGCCGTGGGAGTCTGATCCACAGCTTGCTCACTCTTTTGAAATGAGACTTGTGTGTGTGTGTGTGTAGGCGTGTACTAGTGTAGGGTTTGAAACTGGTTTTATTTAGTGATTTACTTTTAATTTTTATTCACAGTTTTATTAGTCGTACAGTACAAACAGCAGTCACGTTTCCAAACACATTTAGCCTGTGGCTGCACGGATTAAAAAAAAACAAAAAACTTTAGGTTTTCGCCACTGCTGTTGTTCTCAAACATATCCTTGGCTTATGAGGAATATTTAGACTCCTTCAGAATCACACTCAGTGTACTTGACACACATGCAGGCATAGTGCTGGTGAGATGCTAAATAGCCCCTGTAATCTATGCATAGCTGCCATTATGTGCGATGTTTCCTGAATCGCCTGTTCTTGGTACCTATGTTGTGTTTGTTTTCTTCGGTTAGCACTGCCGTTAATCCTCACGCATTGAATCTCTTGTTATGGATTCTGCTCATGCCTACACTCCAGATTAACATATATCCCGTTGATCAACAAATGCTTGAGTGCGCCACGGATGACTCATTAGACTGGCCACCGAGCCTACCAGGTTTAATTGGGAGTCATCAATCCCTGCATCTGTCCTCTAGCACCCTAGTAGTTTCTTTATTTCCTGAGGCAGCGTGATGCTTTACACTAAACCGTCTGCCACCTCCAGCATGAGCCAGAAATGTGTAAATTGGCTTCACCATTTGATGGGTTTGTTCTGCGGACTCAAATGTAGGACACTCAGTCAGGTTG
The DNA here is from genome assembly GCA_001698575.1 of Mola mola. Taxonomy (NCBI): domain Eukaryota; kingdom Metazoa; phylum Chordata; class Actinopteri; order Tetraodontiformes; family Molidae; genus Mola; species Mola mola. Next base: position 5,651,609 of record KV751326.1, read on the forward strand.
AGACAGTTCACTGAGCACAGCATCGGGCAGAACAGGCAGGAGACACTGTGCTACTTTATTTTACAGCCGCTGTACTCTTGATGTGTGCTCTTCTCGCCACAGAGGAGATAAGGAGAGGATGGAAGGAAGATTCAGCTATCTAATTCTTAGCAAGGCTTTTATGTCAAGGAAATAATGGTTTTAAAATTAATTCTTTCTGCACTGTCATTTCTCTACACCAGGAAATTCTGGAATATCTCATCACACAGTTCCAAATGATCAACTCTTCATTTTAAAATCATTATCTGTTGAATGCTGCTGTGTGCTCTTCTTTCCATCACTAAACTGTCAGGATAGTTTATTCACACTGAAATATATTTTGTCAAAAAGCTGAAATGTAAGACATTTGAGGATGACAGGAAGTTGCACTTTCTACTGCAGCCTCCAGTATGGAGCATTGACAGGTTATTTCCCCGCTTGTCTTGATCTGGAGCGCATATCAGCAGATTTGAATGGAAGGCACATACGAATGTATGGTCAGACAACACAGCAGCGAATAATTTAATAATATAATTAAATGTCCTTATTATTATAATTTCATGAAACGTGTTCAGCAATAAGGAGATTGCACCATAGAAGATAGCTGATACACAATGGGTCTTTTGTGTAAAATATAGTTGAGATCATCAAATTTACCAAATAAATTTGTCTTTAATATCAGAAGAGCTGCCACTTTTCAGCAGTGGGTTGCAAATATTTATGTACTGTTGACGCAGCTTACTAACTTCTACGCAACACTATTCAACACTTCTACTTTATTCTTTCCCTGAAGATTTTTAACACCCCTGTGTTCTTGTGTACTTTTACCAAATGTTGAGTAATATTCCTGTCGACCCATATTTCCAGAATGTATATTTGTTCCTGTGGATACACTTGCAGGGATTGGTCAGAATGATGATCTGCTCCAAAATTTACTTGCAAAAGGTCTGAGACTACCCCTTCAAACCAACCTAAATGAACCGTACCAAGGGGGGTAAATGCTCCCGGCTTCTATTCATCTGGACTAAACGAGGCCAGTGTGAACATGACCTCAGTGATTCATATGTTTCTAACAGTCTGTTCCAGTACACCAGCACACAGTTTCCCCTCACAAAACAAGTTTCTCCAGAAAAGAAAGGTGATCTTCATATGAATTTTCAAGAAATCTCCTCCAGTCTCCAGTCTCCAATCTCCAGTCTTCAATGAATTCCCTGTATTCAACCCTTATCATTATATCATTGCAACATGTTTGTCTGTTGTTGAGATGGGCAGACTGTATTCATGTTTAGTAGTGTTCATTAGTGTTTTTTGTTTACCAAAACACTAGGATATATATTTTTGCTTTGTGTCTTCTCCGCCAGATAAGTTGCACACAAACAAAAGTAGATTCTCCTGGAATATATAAACCATAGCTTGGTTGTTGCAGAAATGCATTGCGGCTGTAACTTCCCTGTCAATATTTTAACCAATATTTGATGAGCAGCTTTTTCAAGAAGACTAGCAAGGCCTTGGGTTAGGTCTTTGTTCTACAGAAACAAACAGAAGAAAGTCTGACCCTCAACCCAAAATCCAGCATTTGGCTTTGAAGGGAACATGCTAATAGAGAGGCTAGGCTAGCTGCAGCTTTGATGTTGGCAGCGTCTGAAAACCCAGAGGCTCCTCTTGGCACTGAGGAGACGTTTGCTACCTGTTGCTATCCCTTTTGCATGGCTTCCTACACTTGGGCCTGCAGAGCTTATTGTAAGCCATGATTGCTGGTTGGTAGAGAGATAGGAGACTGCAGCTCATCTGCTGCTATCCACAGTGCTGCTTTCTTAAGTATCTCTCCCTCTTCATTTTGTTTCTTCTTTTTTTGAGCTTTCCCAGCTCTGCATCATTCACTTCTCCCTTTCTTGATATCCTTTTAATTATATTTATTTTGTTCCCTCTCTGTTTTTTTCTCTATTTATCTCAGCCTCAGTTTGTTCTCGTCACCTCCTATCTTGTTCTATTTTCTTTCTTAAAAAAACAAATCAACCAATTCTTTTTTTCAAGGCTCAGGTGAGGCACACACACACACACAAAAGCACACACACACAGACTTTGTTGTCCTAGTATGCCACAGGCTGAGTGTTTTATTCCTCATGTACAGGTGGGAACCTCTAAATAAGCTTCATGGAAATGAATGTTGCATTTCACCCTAATGTTAGTGAGGTGGGGCCTTGAAAAATTCATAAACTCTTGTCTGCGCTAAAATTCTCATGCGCATGTGTTGGAACCTTTGATGTTTAAAGCAACACCTCCCTTTATGCATTTATGTGTGAAACGTTTCCATTCAAAGGAAGATGACATAGTGGAGAAGCAACCTCCATCTGTGGGAATGTATAATGTGTTCCTGTTACTTTCTCCTTGGAAATCCATTTTGTTGGTGGTGGCGGGAGAGGTTGGCCTCACTGACCTTTCTTCATGTTTATGAAACAGGTTGTAGTAATTAAAAGGAAAGCCTTGTGTTGGCTGCTTCTCTGTGGAAATGCCTAATTTTGATTGTTGGATACATTGCCAGAATCAGTCTGCACCACAGGGAACAGTATTGTTTGTTTGTTTTAAAGGGAACTGCATTATTTAGCTGCATTGCTGGATCACTTTGAGATATGCAAGTAATATTTACAACAGTTTCCATTAAAATAAAGGGTTTATCCTCCTTTGAACACCGTGTTTGCTCAAAATGTACACACAATGTATGAAAAAAACGAAGGATATGTTACGTCAGGGTAGCCAGAAGAATATAGTATGCCTCGTATGCAGTGTCCTTAAAGACATATAGATGAGTATGTCAGCATAGTTTGGAACTGTAGAGGGTAAACAAATAACAACCCTGTACAGCCGTCACAACTGTTATACCTTCTCTTCCATCAGTGTGTGAAAGACATGATGAGGTGATATCATGTATACCCATACCAAAAAACTCAATGGCATTTCTGCCTCAACACCCCTTACAGGAAATCTGTATTGCCCAAGTGCAACCGAAACACATGAGGTTTCCTATATTCTTCTTCAATTGTCCTGTTGGGCTCGTGCCTTTAATTTCCTGATTTTGCTGTTATTTTTGACATAGGATTGGAGACTGAAAGACATTTTAGCGCTTATTAAACTTGAAACGTGAAAAGGTTGGCTCATAGCGATGCACCTATAATGAATTAGCACCAGAATGTTTAGGCCTTAAGCCTTACACAGCTTTAATAATGACTTTGAGCTAATTATTTTTGCATCCAGCCTGCTATTTTTCTATCGTAGTTCATTCTTGTAGTGTTGGGGTTTTTTTTCCACCTTCTGACAGCACCATCTGACTTAAACTTTCCTTTTGCCTGATGTTTACTGATTCATTCATTCATTCGTTTTCTACCGGTTATCCCGTTAGGGGTCGCGGGGGGGCTGGAGCCTATCTCAGCATCTTGGGGCGAAGGCGGGGTACACCCTGGACAAGTCGCCAGTTCATCGCATGGCTGACATATAGAGACAAACAACCATCCACACTCACATTCACACCTACGGGCAATTTGTTATATTTAAATAATCCAATCATCTTTTTAAACTTCCACTAGACTAATAAACATTTAATTATTTTAAAGACTGATTTTGACATTGTTACGTTGTTTGATCTGCTCAGTAGCATCTTATCATACTGAGCAGTGTTAGAACAAATCCAAGCGTGATCCTGGATGGTCCCCTTAAAGGTACACAAGAGCCTGGTTTCATGTCATTAATGTCCTTTAATCTTTCCATCCAGCGTCATCACAAACACTGAAGAGTGGGGCTACTTCAAAACACTGACCAAAACTCCAACTCAGCTGGAGGAGAACATGTTTCACGTGGAGGAGGGCTCACCATGTTCCAGAGTTTACCTCCGCCCCAAGGAGAGCATCCATATCCCCTTGAAATACCAGAGCTTCCACTGTGACCACACCATGGCCGTTCAGGTACAGTGTAGACAGTGCAGGTGTAGGTAGATGCACTTGAATGGATAAAACGTCAACTTTTAAAAAACATGTTTAAGAAATATTTCTATCATTGCAGATTAAAGATGAACCAGTACTTCTATTTATTGATCCCATTACAAGAGAATGAATAAGCATTGATTGGCCTTGATTGGTCCAAAGACTACTGTGAGCAGTATAACAATAAGACAGAATGCAGCGAGAAATGTTGAAATTTCACTGTCAAATAAACGTCCAATTGGATTATCAATCAAGACTTACCTGTTCCAAGGGCAAATCATAGACATGCAATGTCAACTCAAGCTTGACAAGTACTTTGGTGCCAGGAGGAAAGTTCAAAATAAATGCATTTATGTAGTTTGTGCTCTTATCTCCTGTAGGGTGGGCCTCTAGTATTATTCTCTGCAGTTATTTACTGTTTTGGTAGATTAACATTTTTGTCCATTTTTTTGACATTTACAACTGTGTTTGTAATCAAATCCTTACAGGGGCCAAGCTTCCTACCTGCAGGCAAAGCTTCTCAGGTGGCCAAGAAAAATCTGTCCAATATCATTGCTGCCAAGACTGTCAAGGTACAGAGTGTTCTTCTTATGCTTGCAATATAGTATGTTTATTGGCCCATCTTTATCTCCCTCTGAAGTCATCAATCCTTTGGTTGTTTGTCTCCAAGCTGGAATTACAATATAATGTGGATTTGTGATGCACTGGGGATGGGAGTATAATAAGAACTTGATCATAGTCCATTTTAAATGTTGTAAGGTACTGACAGGGATGTTGATTATAAGATTCAGAAGAGTGGAGGAAGACAAAGCCACCTTCATACTTAAGTCAAAGATAAACACTTATTTATATTATGCACTTGGTATAAAGGAGGAGTGGTTGAGCCAGGTGAGCTTTTTGGTACATCCCTAAGTCTAACAACATCTAGTGTACACACACACTCCCAGACAACTCTCAATGGAGTGGCAGTGCACCGCCTTCTCCCTCCTCTACTCTCCCACACAGTTGCAGCTCAGACACAAAGAACGCTTTGAAGTGTCAACTCTTTAAAAAGCTAGCACTAGCCAGACAACATTGTCAGGCAAAATTATATGCTGGAAATCATTTTCTATCTCGCTGAACATTGTTTATCTTCTCAACTGGAAAATTCCAGGCTGGAGAGTTAAACTATGTGTGATTGGAGCACAGCATGACACTTCTGGATAATCTGCTTTAAATAAACCATGCATATGTCGTATTATTTTAGTTATCTTCTTGTTTTATGCACCTTCTTAACCGTTTATAATATGTAAGACGATTAGAGGAGGGAGAAACAATTTGAATGTACTTGTTCAGATGTACTTAAGAAAAGAAAAAGCTCTCTGTGTCTCCACGTGATGTCATTTGATTTGGAGTCCCTCCATGCTGTGACTGTCACCAAAATTTATATCTGTTAACCTTTTCTCCACTGACATGACCTTCAATTTGTGCTTCAATTATTGACACATTTACCACTAACCTGCAGTACCTTGTATTAATCCTGTTTTTCCTTGTACGGTATCCTGAAGCTCTTCTATTGCACTGGGTGATGAAATATTTGCCAATCTGCCAAGTGTGCGTGTGTTTTTGTGCCTATGGTATGTGTGCATTTTTGCGTCAGTGTCAGCACTGCCGCTATGAGCAAAAATCCTGTCAGGAGGTCAAAGAGGTCGGGTCTGGATCAAATCTGCGTCCCACTAAAACTGACAAGCCCCAACAGCAGAGCTGTCAGGATGCCAGCTTTGGCACCGCTGTCAGTCAGCACACATCACCAGCGCCAGATATGGGCCACTCCTGTGGGTCAGCATGGGCCCGCACTAACAATGAGGGTTCTTTTCATTTTCTTTTTTGATGCATTTATGTCTCTTTGCATAAATTAATGTAAGAAATTATTCAGAAAACTAGAGTAGTTTACTGTATTATCTCTTCTTATGTGTCATAATATTAAAGTACACTTTATAATATATGAGCATTCGACTCTTGTGGGATGGCTTTCCAAACACTTTGGAACCTGGTTGCAGGTATGTGCTTCCATTCAGGCACAAGTGCTTTAGTCATGTCATTGTGAATGGAAGATCTGGTTCAGAGTTGAGGTCCTTATAAAGGCTTTGGATGCAGTTAAGGTCATGGCTCTGTTTGGGCTAATCAGTTAAACACAAGAGAGATTCATTTATCAGCCATGATGTTTGACTTTGTGTATATTTCATATAATTTTAGAGTTCCATTGCCTTTATTTTTACCTCAGCCAATGAAGTTGGAGGAGGTCATGTTCTCACCAGTAACCGGTTGTTGGTTGGTTAGTTAGTTGCTTGGTTTGCTAGCAAGAGTACACAGAGTACTTGACCAAAAGATGTTTTTTTGCCCCACCTACAGCTGGTTAGATTTTGGTGGCCAAAAGTCACTCAAAGGTCAAAAAAGCATGTTTTTTGGCTATAACCCCACAAGGAAATTGACAGAGAGGTCAAACTGGTGTCATTTTGTAGCCGATACTGGTTACAGATGATTGACTTTTGGGCATTCAAGGTCAAAAGTCCAGGTCACTGAAAGACACATTTAAAACACATTTTTGGAAATATTTCCAGAAGGAATTGACACAGTGTGTGACGTACAGAGTCTGGACCCACAAGCGGACACAGGAAACTCAGGGGTCAAAGTGCAAAATAAAGGTTTATTAACAGAAACAAGAATCAAAACCGAACTGAGTAGCAACGAACACCAGGGATGGACACGGCTGTGGTGGCTGAGCTCTCCAGTCCCGGCAGGGCTGGAACAACAAAACAATGGTTAACAAAAGGCGCAGGAAACTCCAGGAAGACGAGAAGACAAAGTACCAACAAAAGATCACTAGGAAGGCTGAGCAAAGTATTGAACAGAAAATGTCTAGGAACACTAGGAACCACAGGATCAAAGTAGCAACAAAAAAGTCACGAGAGCAGAACTAGGAGACTCGGACGAGAAAAACATGGGAACAGAGAGATCAAAAGGTATCAGGATGTAGGTAGCTGTCTAGGTTTACCTTGCTGGGGACAAGACGTTCTGGCGACGAGCAGATCAGGATCTGTGTCTTATATACAGCCACTGATGAGGAATCAACAGCTGCAGGTAGTCAGCTCTGCACACCTGAACTGCCTTAAGTCTTGAAATGAAGTAACAAAACCAAAACACAACTACCAAACTAAAAGCAGAGGGCAGAACCATGACACAGTGTGGCCCAGCTGGTGTCATTTTGTAGTTAATCCCATGTACCATCACACAGCCAGAACCAGCAACATGTGCTCTTTTTCACACAAAATCGCCTTGACCTAAACATCATATTTAGGAATGCCAAAAACAAACAACACAGTCCGATAGAAAGCTGAAATGAAAGCTAAAAAAAAATGACCTTGAAAGTTAAGCATTTATTGCCAGAAAGCATACGCTATAGAGAATTTAGCTGCATTGATGGAGGTTTGCACTCTCTAAGTGCAACCTACTTAACATTAAAACACTGAATAATTTAGTTTTTCCCCCAAAAGATACCATCAAAATCCATAATAGCTATCCATGTATATCATTTGTGTTACACAAATAAATATCTAGTTTGGAAAAGCAGGAAACTTATGGGCAGGCTAAAATGCAGAGGAACATCAACTGGAAGCATGACCTTCACACTGATTAAAGTGTGGATTAATCCTTTAAATTTCTGGTTCAAGTTCTCCTGGAAATGTTGGATCACACAATAAACATGTTGGTGGCTTTAACAATGAGGTCAGGATGTAGCCAAATGTGATCCAAAATGGCAGATAGACTCAATGGGCGACTGACAATGCAGTCCTAAGCTTTCACTGCACAATATTCTGTGTTTCTGAAGAGGCTTATGCCAACATAACGTATGAAGTAATCGGTAAAAACTCTAACTTAACAGTAATATAGTATTTAAAGTTTAATCTTGCATTTCTTTCTGTTGAGCGTTGTATCTCATCAAGTCAGCACACACTAGTTTAAGATGAAGTGGGGCGTTGTGATATGTGACATGGTTTACAATTTCAATATGTTTACATATGTTTCCATCCATGTATATGTCAGCCATCATATACTGTACCAGCATATGTAATTATGTACGAACACATTTGTGTTGATATGCAAAGATCCTGGGGGCTTTTTCAATGCAGCAAACTTCAAAGCGCATTCAGCACATCTGTGGGGGTTTTAGTAGTCAGATTGAAGCCAAGTTTTATATTGTCGTGTATAACATGCATCATCCTCATCCTCATCCAAATCTCTGATGGATTGTGAAATGAAACCTCTCAAAGGCTTTTTTTGGAAAAAAAAAAAAAAAAAAAAAAAAAACTGTTTAGAGCTGAACTGCCTCAGGTAAAGAAAACTCCAATTCTGTTTCACTAAATAGAGTTAGGAATTACAATAGGTGTTATCTAATTGACTAATAAGAGTTGCATAACACCAACCTAAAGGGTCTCACTCAGAAATAAACACACATATGAATGAGATCAGGGGCCTTGGTGTCAGTCAGACCCCGCTTTGTGTGTCTTAGCCTTCCATCTTCTTGCTGTAGTCACTTGAACCAGAGATTTAAAAGTGAGCTATCTGAGATTGTGTCCGTTGCTGGTAAAATAATGGTTAAACTGCAAAGGAACTCTTATTTTCTCACTGATAGGACAAGGAAGAAAGCGAGGGGTACCCCAGCAGATATTTCCCTCCTCTCTTTGCCGATTTGAGCCTCTGAACTCAGCTATAGAGTCCCCCAGGCTACCAAAAATGTATTTAAGAAATCAGCTCCCAACCGGAAAAATAATCATTTGGATCAGTAGATCCCAGCTTGTGAGGTGTGCCCAAACATAAGATTAAGATAATCTCATTTAAGAATCTGAAACAGGAAAATGCTATATTTTACAACATCTTTTTTGTACACTTTTTTCCCCTGTGTTTTTGTTGTTTGTTTTTTTTTATACTGGATAATGATTACTGATTCCTCTTAAGGCATTTAAACATTTTTTAAATGAAAAATCAAATTTTGCTCAAAATGCAAAAAAAGGTTCATAAGTAAATTGTCTTCTTTTATGTGGATTGGATTTGGATTATTTGTTATTTGATTTAGAACCATTGGTTTAATTAATATTGGCTAGTTTTAACACATCTCACTTTGTTGATCACAGAGTTATCATATGGTAAACTGCTAGATAATAATGGACAACACATTTAAAATAAGCTGTAATAAAACTGTTATTCTCCTTTAAGGGCCGTCTAACCCATGAGTTTGCCTCGGGTGTTTTCATGTCTCGTGATGATGTGAAAGCTTATTACAGCAGGTTTTCTCACACCATGCAGGGACTTACGTGCTGCTGATACCACTGGCCTTTCACCTTTCCTCCACAGGTTACATTTAAAGCAGAAGACGGCAAGCCGATGGCCATCTGCCAGGTGAACGTGGAGCCGACACCCCATGTAGTCGACCAGACGTTCCGGCTTTACCACCCCGAGCTCTGTTTCCTTAAGAAAGCCATCCGCCTGCCACCATGGCATGACCCAACAGGTAGCACCGGTTACCCCAGTTATCTCCCATAAGCCATCACCCCACACATCCACCCTCATCTCTCTCCTGACTTTGTCCGTATTACATTTATTGCACTTTTAGTATTGACTTGAATACACCTTCAGGCGGAACACTGACTCCTCTGTTGGAAGAGCACAAACATACACCTAAATGTGCATAAATACGAGACTATACTATGGTGAATGACAATGAATAATTTATTCTAGCTTCATTTTATTGGGTTTTTACTAAAATATCAAATGAAATGAAGAACAAGAGAAAAATGAAATGCATAAACTGAGGCACAGTATTTATAGCACAGATGCATGTTTATGTGTGTAAAAAAAATAAATTAGTATCACATTACTTATCCCTTTATTCAGCTTGGTGTCAATTTTTTTTTGTTATTTAACGTGTTTTGTTGCTTTTTACGAAGTGTATTTGATTTACATCAACCATTAATATTTATATTCTGTTACCGATGCATAAGTGGCCCCTGCGGATGAAACGTAGCTTTTAGCTATAGTGTTTGGTTCAGTATATGTTTTGTGCATTGTCTCTGTTAAAGAAATATCCAATCCAGCCTGATTTATTTTTTATAAACCCAGCTTAAATGCAGCATCTAGCACAAATCTTTACTGCGTACGCAGTATCATTTTTTGTTGTTGATCAAGCAGTTGGAGACTCAGATGCCAACGCTGCCATTTCTGTCCGCTGCAGTGACCCTAACATCGTCTGCCAGACAAGGATGCCGGTGAGGGAATAATATTGACATCTTATTTTTCTTTAGCTCTCTAATATCAGTTAGGGATTCATTACTTGACTGATAGCTTTATTTTGGCTCTCTGTTGAGAATTGCAAGCCGTTTTGACACCTGAAAGGCTTGTCCTTGCACTGTGCCACACACCTTTGAAGTGCTATTGTGGGATCGCTTTCTTTTTCTTGCCTCTTTTTTCCCCTCTTGCATTTTAACATCTCTCTGACTTTCACTCCATTTCTGTCTAGGTGCCAGGGGAGCCGCAGGATGTTTACTTGAAAGTGCCAGGGAGTCCCAGTCCCCACATAAAAATGTTCTTTGTGCTGGTTTTTAGGTATGTATTATTTACTGAAATGGCACACTGTACAGTTTACAGTAAACACAGTAAACGCACACACACTCTCACACACACAGCTTAGCCTGAAGGAGCATTCTGTTTCGGACTAATTAAATTGTTCACGCAGGCTTGAATTACCTAAATCAGATGGAGGTTTGGTGGTCTGACTGCCTGAAGTTAAAGTATGTGACCCCTATTATTAAAGTAGTTTTATAGACGGGTTTGTTAATATGCATGTCTTTTTCTGGCAATAAACTCAGTTTAGATGACTTTTTGACTGGTTGCATATATTCTGCCGAACCTACCTGCATTGGGATTTCTTGTCAATTAGACACAAACACATTCATATTAATGTTCAATTTGTATCAAGAAAGTAAATTATACATATATCTGAGGCTTGACTGATGTTTTTGCAAATCCCAATTTTTCACTAACATACGGTAAGTACTGATGACATTGTCTGCACACTTGTTCACATCTCAGTGGATCTTCATGTGAGATTAAAACCAAATTCTGCTCCATATCACCACTAGATTTTAAAATACTCCACAGGGCACCTTTATTTCACTCTCATGAATGACTTTGATAAGTAGAGGAGAATGAGCACATCTAAGAGGTTAGTTTGTGGATCAAACAGTGCAGAATAATGCTGTACTTATACAACCTGGTCAAAGATGTTCTGCTTGCTCATGTAGCAGCAAAAACGTGTTTAATTGTAGAGGAGGCAGTTTTTTCATATATTGGCCCCCACACACCAGTTAATAATAGAAAACATTTTACTTTAGTGGTAAAAATTCCCTTACTAATTAGCAGTCACTCAAATTGTTTCAAGGAAATGCTTTAGGAAGCTACGGAAAAATTAGATTAAATTAAAATGAAGCATTAGAGGGAGATCAACTATAGCCAACGTTTGTGGCTCGGCAGTTGCAACATATAATAGTGCTGCATGCATCATTTGTCAGTCATGTCTGCTTTCAACCGCCTCCCACTCACAGCTCTCAGTCAGCAAGGGCCGCTGAGACCGAACTCCCCTCTCCTCAGCAGTGAGAGGAGGAGGAGAATGGCCATGTTTGCTGCTTATTAAAATGCCAGCTCAGCCACAGATCAGCCCTCCTCATCTCTCACCCCATGCTGCTCCCACTGCTTCTCTGGGGAACCTCAGCTTAATTGTTCCTGATGATGTTTCTCTCTGTAGTGACAAGTGGATGGCGGCGCCCTCGCAGATCTGGCAGATTTACGTGCATTTCCTGGAGCGGGTGGATGTCAGCTGTGTGACTGGCCAGCGGAGCTGTCAATCACTGGTGCTAAGGGGGAAGCAGGCTGTCCGCAAGGTCAGATGTTTCTCGTCCCACCCACAGGAGATTAAGGTACACATCTTCCAGGTTAACGTCGCAATGACCCCCTCCTTCTTTTGAATAAGTTAATTATACAGGTCCCTTATTTTACTGTCAGTTGAGTTTGCTCCCAAATGATGGTACATCTCATAAAGTACAAAGCAGAGTGGCAGCTTGTCTCCTTGGAACATCTTGAAAGCCTTGTTGTATTGCTGTTGCATGTCTAATACCCACATTGACCTTCAACCAGCTCTAATATTGTGTGCATTAAAACCACTGCAGTAGAAAATTAGTTTTTCAAGGCCCTTGTGCTGTAAAAGTGACATGTATTGCTGCTCTTTAAGACACCAGCTGCTCTATAATTGGTGGAGCACTCTCTGTATTGGGTCCACCCCTTTTGACTACTTTGGGAATATGTTATATTTTTCAGTTCTTTCTGGAGTTTTTTTTTTTTTTTTTTTTTTTTTTTTTTTTTTAATTTAATTGAAAACTGTTTTCTGTATTGTAGGTTCAGCTAAGGTCTAACTGGGACAAAGTTCGGCTGAAAAGTGAAAAGCAAAAATAGGCCAACTCAAATCATACCTCAAACCTTCCGTATCTGATGTGATGATCAGAGGTTTGCAAATTTCAACCCACATATTTGAAAACGATTTCACTTAAATGGTTCTCTCAGCGGCAGGAAACAATTGAAGAGGTTTTATGATAACCCAGGTTAAGTTTCAAGTCATTATCCAGAAAGTACAAATGGAGATTGACAGAATAATAGGTTTTATCGTGTCCTTTCATTTTATTAGGTTCCCCTGTGAAATCATGTCATGTTAGGACACACTCTGAAAAAGTACCAATGCTTGTATGCTCTCTGAACATCAGAAAATGTGTTCCAGGAGTGTCAGATTGCCCTCTATTATAACACAGATCATTTCTTATTCATAACTGGGCTACGAGAGGGGAGGGAGTTTGACAATGCTTCTCACTTAGAGCTCTAGTAAAAGGACCATAGCATATTACTTACTCATAGAAGGAAAAGCAAAGTGATGGACTGTCACAGCTAGCATGGGTACATAGAGCGCTACCCAAATGTATTCTCCCTGAAGAAATAGGGTAGTGGTTGAAAAAAAGCGACAGATGTTTTTTTTTTTAAAGATTTCGCCGTATGCATCAGCGGTCGCTTTGATCTGACTCTCGGCAGGTTAGCTGACTGTGGAGTGCATCAGAGGAGTCTTACAAAATAGGATAAAGCTCACCGCCAGAGAATAGCTTTGCTTTTCACAACAGATTGAAAAGGAGCTGCCTACTAAATCTCATTCTCGCCCGCTTCTGTCTCTCTGTCACTTTCCCCGTGACTCTCTATTCTCATTGTCGGCACTTTCGCTATACCTTCTTCACTAAACCTCGTTGGCCCTTTCTCTCACCCGCTCTCTCCTGTAATCTGTGCACCGCCTTTTATTTCCCTCTGACACTTTTTACAATTAATTCCGTCCTTTTCATCTTTTTTTTTTTTTTTTTTTTTTTTTTTTTTTTTTTTTTTTCTCACTTCTTCAAAAAGTCTCTCTTTCGCACTCTCTCATAATCCACCCCGTCTGCAATATATCTTCAATTAACTACCGAAACACCGTCACCCTTGCCTTATTTTTTTAGGTCGACCCAGAGGGTGTGTTCGTTTTGCCTCCTGCGGCTGTGCAGGAGCTCCAGCTGAGGGTACAACCATGGCGCGCAGGCAGTCGCTTTTTCTATGTGAACGCGGTGGACGTGGAGCACCGACGGCTTCTTACTGCCTGGCTGCTCTGTCTGAACATACACCGGCCAGTACTGTCCAAGGTATAAGTGTGCTTTGTTTTTCCTTTTCCTGGTCTTGCTAGTTACACTGCCCCATTCACAGATCAAACGGTGTGACGGTGTGATTTTCCATGTGATAACATCAGTCAGGCCCTCTGAATTCAGCTCTTATAGTGGCCCAGTGGTCTCATTTTTCTCCACAATGTCAACATGATAGACAGCTCAGCGCTTAAAGTCACTGATGACTCACAAAACTTACTTATTGAACCAGCCTGATGATTTCCAAGGTCAGCCGGACAATATCTTCCACTTTATGGCTAGTGTCAAGAAAAGGCTAAAGGCAGCTGATCCCAGGCCAGTACGCAAAGCCAATCCCCTTTATAACTGCCGTCTGTCTTTCTACACTTACTAGACCATATCCTATGGTCTATGATATGGTCACATCACAGCAAAGTGCCTGGATTTAACTTTTTGCTCACATATGTGAGACTTTCTGGTCTTGTTGCTATTTACCTTAACAAGCCATTCCCAAACTAGAACCAGAAGGGGCAGCAAAACTAAGTGCTCTTTTTTCCAACTCAGTACAGACAATTGAACACCACTTGAACACAAGCAATGGTTTTTGGTTCTTTGGAGTCATACACATAGTTTGACCAAGAAGAGCTTTATGAATGAAATTCAGTCAGTGCATATTCTTGCGTACATTTGAAGATTGACAATTAGATTTTGCATACAAAGTACAGTGATGAGTCAAGCATCTACAGCCAGTAACAAATGTCAGGGCATAACTGTACACAGTGTCCCAACGACGGTAAGTGTTGGGTTGAAGCACCCACAAACAGATCATCAGCATGGTCTAACAAAGGCAAAAAGGCTGACTCTGAACTTTCCTGGCTCTAATTATAAACCAAGATTTATTTCTAAAATATATGCCTAATTTCACTTTGAGTTTGTAGACCTGATTGGGTCTATTGTTGGTTCTCATGATTAATAAGAAAGCCCAAGTACTTATAGCTTCTAACTTTTTGTGGGAAGTTAAAATTGTTAGGAGAGTTGCAGGTAAACTGAACTCAATTGTTACAGAAAATAAAACGAGCTTGGATTAATCTGTGTTTAACAGCATTTTTATGCCTCTGCCCTGTTTTCAGGTAGTCCTTCAGGTAGTCCATCTGTCCAGTGTATGTAACCTTAAAATTGTGGGCACAATATCTCCAGGCTGCATTGACAGATTTTTCTGTCAAATTTGGTACAATCCTACATTTGGACTTGAGGGTGAATTACTCACATTTTAGAGGTCAAAGGTCACTGCTACCTTACATATTGTGAGGTCACAGTGTAGTGGAATTATCAAGAAAACTACCTATGGTCTTTGTCTTTACCCACCACTGTACTTTCACTGTCTGCTTTGTATGACTCTTGGAGGCTTATAATCGCCAAGTGGTAATTTTTGCAGTTAGTGTCTGCTGGCAGGACAACATCGAAAGCTTACTGCAGATGAACAGTAATAAAAAATGGTGTCATTGACATAAAAATGATACCCAGAATTAGATGACTTTTCACATATAGATTATTGCTGTAGATGGAAAGAAGAGTAGGCCCTAAAACCTATTATGGTTACTGATTCAACACCACTAACAGTCAGCATCTGTGATTGTGTGCAGGCGTTCGAAGTGTGTGTCCCAGTTGGTGGTGAGCGTGGCAGCTCCAGAAAAATCACCTACAGCAACCCCTACACCAGCAGTCGCACGTTCCTGCTCCGCTCGGACCATCCTGATCTGCTCCAGTTCAAAGAGGATAAGTTCCAGGTGAGATGAGACAGGAAGTCATACAGAACTCTTACCCTCACAGACTCAACACGTTGATCAACACCAAGAGGAAATTTCATCCCAGGCAAAACCTTGTTCTGTTGTTAAAGAAAATCAAGCACAGCATTATATACAGGCAGTTGGGATTAATAGTATCTTTTGTTGGTATCAGCATGTAGTTAGCTGTACTGAAAAGTGCTGCTGACCAATGAAATGAATCCTTTCAATTTTTTTTTCCGATTTCAATTTTTTTTTTAATCATATTCAAAAATAAAATGACGATCTAAAGGTACAGTTCGCGATAATAT
Organism: Mola mola; assembly: GCA_001698575.1. Taxonomy (NCBI): domain Eukaryota; kingdom Metazoa; phylum Chordata; class Actinopteri; order Tetraodontiformes; family Molidae; genus Mola; species Mola mola. The sequence goes on from KV751326.1 coordinate 5,667,466, forward strand.
GTATAAAAGTTTTTATACATAACGACATACACCATTCTGTCTTCTACTTCACTCTGATTCATCTTGGAAATGGAGGCTTCTTTCCTCATTTTCCAGTCCCCCAACGCAAAGCACTACAGCTCATAGAGGTGATAATCAGAAAGCAGAGGTATCGAATAGGCTCCGCTTTTTCCACTCAGAAAATAAATGTGCTGGGTGTATAGAAGCCTCAGAGAAGTTTGCGAATAGCCGTAAATCATGCAACTGTGTACCATTAAAAGGAGGTGTTTGATAAAAACGCAGGATTCTTTTTGACTGCTCGGTCAGTATTTTAGGTTGTTATCGTTATTTCACAGAAAATAGATATTGCTTCCCAGGATTTTTTGGAAGAGATTATAGTGGTTCTGTTAAAAAGTTTGACATCATCTCCTTTAATTTTCACAATGATACCGCAAACTATTTGATGATGTGTTTAAGTTGTAATAAAGGAGATAGATACAAAAAGAAAACAATAACCTACTGTCATACAATAATTTAAATAAGGAGAGTACCAAATGAGAATGAGAATCTGTTACTACACTGTGAATAAATTAGCCAATGTGGTGATAAGTCATCTAAACCTTATTGTAGATGTAGCAGCTGAATCACAGGTTGCTTAATGGCTCTGCCAAGCAGGTAGAGCATGAGCGTTACGTTAGCTGCTTCAGTCTTCCATCTTTGTCTGCACAGGGTGCATTCAGGCACAGTGCTGAGTGTGGGTCACCCGAGTTTCAGAAGCCCAACTCACAGACCATCACACGGCTCTATGGAGTCTTACTCAGTGGGCAGGAGGAGGAGACATTTTAGTATTACATTATTTCAGCAGTGTCATGCAGACCTTTTAGCTGGGTATCAGCCTCGAAATCAGGTTCAGCCACAGCTAAAATTGTGAATTGGCCACAGACAGCACACTGTTAAAACTTTGGAAAAGTTTTGACCAACATAGTAACTGTAAAGAAAAAGTATCAGGGAAAGTACCCTTTATGTTTATTATAACTGATATGAATGGCTGTTTTTGACCTTGCTGTCATCTTGACTGGTGGGTTAAAGACTGTAATTTCTAGCCCCACATGTTGACAGCTTATTCCTCAGCTGTTAGACGAGTGAATGATTTCCTTGTTTGCCTACAGAACAAACCAGGAGGAATATCGTAAAGCCATTATTGCTTTTGTTTTATTGTTATGTTGTCAGCCCCACTGTATCTAATGGCTGATTACCAGGCACTCAGACACGAGGCACCACAGCCACCACCGCCATTGCCTTTCATTTGCAGAGGTGTGTTAAATGGCAAACCAAATGGAAAAGCAGCATTTAAATGAACAAATAAATTAAAGGGATGTGATGAGAGTCCATTTCCCCATGAGTTACTTAAAAATCTTGCCGCTGCTGTCCAGAAGGCATCAGGAGGTGTGAGGAGTGAAAAACAGCAGAGAGGCTCAGAGAGGCTCCAGGTGTCTTATAAAGAATATATTTGGCCATTAGCATTAAGTAAATGTGGAAACACTTCCCTCGTTCTTGGCGTAACTACCCTGCCGTAATAAAACCAGTTGTCTGGAGAGAAAGCAAAGCAAAGATCAATATTCTTGCGCTTTTGCTGAAAATTACAGCATGTATCCTCCAGATTGAGCCATTTTTTTTTTTTTTGCAGCCTATTACAGAAAATACTAAAATAATAGCTTTGGTTTGATTGAATCACAGAGAAAATCTCAAACATTGCCAGATAGACATTTTTGCACACTATGAGACCTAACCAGAAATGCATTAAAACATTAAGCATTATATGCCTTTAATAAAAATGAATTACCAACAATACACTCTGGCTGGGGGCTGATGCCAAGAGGTCAGAAAAACATAGAATATATGTGATAATATTCTGTTGTGAGACAACCCTCATTATATTATCCAGCAGAAACCCACTGTGAGGATACACACCAGTACTGCACGGATACACTCAGACACAGGACTGATTTCACATTAGTAATAATGTAATAACAGTCATATATTTTGTATTTTGATATTGTTTCAGTCATACTATGTTATTTTTACAGCCCTGCTTAAAGTTGGTTTTTAACCAGGGCTTAAAA
>KV751326.1:5687193-5707807 GCA_001698575.1 Mola mola
TCTGATCAAAATAACTTGAAAAGAATCATCTTCCTTTTTGTTGTCGCCAAATTGCAAAAGGCCCTCTCCAGAGCAAGTGATTGGTTTGTCCGCTTTAGAATCGGGACTGTGCGACATGGCGGACGCTGTGGATGAGGACCTGCTGCTTCCGCTTCTCTCATTTTACTATTTCACAGTTTGTACATTTTTCTCCCCTCACGTCTTAGTCCTCACTTGAGATGCAAGCAGAAGAGGTGAGAAGGAGACGCCAGGAAAGAAATTGTGAGGCAACAAGCATTTACCAACATTTCTTGATTCTGAGCCGTAATTTTTATACGACACCAGTTAAATGTGATGTGTGGCACAGCTGCATTATCTATCCATTGTTTTGTTACAGCCTACAGCTGATGTCTGCCAGATGAGTGGCATGACATGGCACCTTCTATTTACTTTTAGATAATGTCAAATAGATGGGAAATGTCACGAGAGAATGCAGTTAGAACGGCGCCCAATGAGGTGCTACACAAGCGGTGAAGGGCAGATAGTTTGAATGCATATGTCATTATCTTAAATTACTGATACAGGTAATGATACAACACCTTTATAGAGTCCCAGCTGTATGTCACACCTGGTTTATGTCATGCATGCTGAAAGAACTTCCACAATGGATGCGTTAGTACGTTGTCACTCATAGCTCCTCTGGCAAGCCTCCATTTACTTCTGTCCCACCAAATACATTTGGGGAATTGAAACATGCTTCAAGATGAGAGCGATGTCCGGGTCACAGGCGGGAGGGGGGAAAGTCGAAACATGAAAAGGGCCTGTAGTAAAAGGCTCAATCTTAGGTATTGAAAACAGTTATTCTTAGTTTTAGGTAATTAACAATAATGAAAGTATTGTTATTATAGTCCATTTCTGCCAATAGATCCTCCTACATCATACACACTGGACCTTTAAGCTCATCAGAGCGATCAGAGCCAGCATCTCAAATTCTTTATTTTTGCTGCACATTTTTCAGAAATTAAATGTTTTGTCACTTATCTCTCTGTATGGTTTAAAACATGTAAGTTTATTCAAAACCTCTAAAATGATGGGGATGTCTACGTTTAATTTCAACTAGATTAAAGATCATAGAGTTACTACAGAGAGGTGTAGATTAAGTCTATGAACCACATTTTGTTTTTTTTGTTTTTACAGTACGGCTAGGTAACATGGAATGAATGAATCCACTCCCTACTGACACAAAAAAATGAATGCCTCCAAAAATGGATACTGGATACTGGAAACTGTGGAACTAAAAACCTGAACTTCTGTGGAGGATTTTGCTGATATTTAGCAATTCTGATTTAGGACGTACTATTTCACTGTAGTGAGAGAAATATAGACAGTCTGACAGATTCAGACACATTTATTGTTGCGATAAAATCATACCTCTAAAGGGCACATTTGGTCCATTTTCGGTTTTCTATTCAGCTCAGAACCCGAACATTAATTTTAGACCACTCATAACAACCTGAAAGCTCAGCACTGCTGTATATCTGTGAAATAAATAATAATTGTTATATTCTCTGGGAATTTTGCTTGCATGTGAATTTCATATGTTGTGCTTTATGCATGTTTTTGTGCCCAGCTATGAAAATAGCCACTAAAAGTTACCATGTGGGAGTTACTGTGTGTGTGCCTAGAATTTATAGCACTGGGCATATGTTGTTCAGCACACATGAGAACAGACTCACATGGATATTCAGAGAATGTAGAATTTATAAAGAGAGAAATTGACATGATTTCTGCATTAATACTATTTGTCAGGCTGCAAGGTATACAGTATATTAAATGTAGGGGCCATTTTGCCAGTTTACTTGAAAAATGTTTGCATCTTTATTTTATCCTCCCTCTTTAATTTTCTTCTACATTTTCCACCAAAAAGGAAAAAACAAAAAAAACAAAACAGATATTCTAGGAGATTTGTTATTGCACGCATGATCAAGATCACAGTTTTTATATTAAATACTGCATCAGATAACAAATGAACATATTTCTGAAAGATACACACACCAAAGACTGGTCAAAGAAGAACAGAGGTATTTAAGATATTTTCACGAGATTTGTTTTCTGTCTTGGACTGTATGAACTCTTAAATGATACTCGTTATAAATGGTTTTATTAAAATTTCTGACACCCCATTTTTTGAGGCCATTTCTGTGGTGGTTCACAATTCACTTTGTGATCCTTTACACAAATAACGATTCAATTTATTTTCAATAGAGAGCTGTCATTCCATCCGGTAGGTTTTCTACGGCTAGTGAAGCTGAACACTTTTCTTTTTTAAGTAGCCTTAATCAATTATTCTCCTGTTGAATGGATGAGGAAACTAGCTTTAAGGTTGTAGTGGATTTTAAGAACAAAATTAGATCATTACAATGAATGATGACTCATAGGTTATGACAGGTTATACATTACACAAAATGTATAGTTGAGCCGCTTAGCATAACTGACGCCTTACAGTGGCCAATCTGTTCTTTGGAAGTTGTTTCTCCTGTGTTTGGCCTAACTGTACTCACTGTGAGACATTGGTGTAACTGACTCAGACAAATGCTGTCACTGAGGAGACTGTGCAGCTTCTACTTCTACTCTGCTTTTTCAGTGTTCCATTATGTACAAATGTGTGCATGGTTCAAGGCTGTAACAACCGAGTTACCAAAATAGATATATAGTATTAATATATGACAAATGAAAGCTACAACTAATGGTTTCATCGTTCCTCTGCATATCCATGACTTGATTTATTACCCAGAATTTAAGCTGGGTCTGGCTAAATTCTGCTCCACACCTTAAAAACTAATTTAGGTTTTGTAAAATTACATTCATGAAAAAAAAAATCCCTATGTGGCATTAAAATGGTTGGAATTCCACATCTTTGCCTCATCTAGGCTATGGGGCTCGATGAACTTGTTAGCTTAGTCTCTGCTCACTGTTTAGTTGTGGTCTGAATACTGGTCCTTAAACAGTATATATTCTTGCAAATTATAACATATTTACTCCATAAGCCCATATATCAGCCACTGCCTCCATGCACAATGTGTGAAAAAAAGGAGTGGCCCAATTGATAAATTATACCATTGGGAGGTTGTGCAAGAAGCTGCCACATTAGCTGATTGTAGGCTAATCCACGAAAGGGTCATTAGCAAAACATATGAAGAAAAGGGTGGGCGAGATGTTCTAAAAAAAAAAGGATGAGTGGAGTTTCAGTACCAGACGGGGAAATCGAGACAGCCAGGAAACTGTCATCCATAAAAAAGGAGGCACATTTTTCAGCTTCTGCTTTGTTTACCGCACATGGTCAAAAGAAAGAAGATGTGGATGAGCGAGACACAGAAAATTACCCTGTACGGTCCAAGACAGAACAAGTCATTGACTGAGCCAAACCAAGAGAAGATGAAGTACTTAAAACATGGGGTATATCAATTGTTTGGTCATACCCTGGTATAAAAAAAACCAATACGTTGCACACAATACGGCAGACTGAATAGGAGAGGAGAGTGAGGCTCTCTCGTTCCTCAAAGATCGGCTCATGTAAAAATCAAACTGCAATAGCAAGTTTGAATCTGTGGAGGGCAGTCACTAAGCACATTTTTTAACACAATAATGTAGAATTCCACTACTTTAAAATGTCAACACTACTAAGTATCTAAATAAACTGTTTCTTTCAGCTGAAAACTGTGGTTTAGGGATTTACATGATTAACTAAAAAGTCGATCCATGATCAATATGGTTATTCTATGTTGACATTTTTTAATAGACATTACGGAAAACAAACATATCTATATCGTTATCGTGACATGAAATGATCCATATAGTGATAGATATTGTCCATATTGCTCACCCCTTCTGGCTCTGTCATTTTCTGACTTGTAAACTACAATACCTTGTTACAAGTTCTAACATTTGATTAAATTATCCAGATATGGTTTCCCGAGAAGAAAAGGAAGATCTATTTGTTCAGAGTCACCTACTTGCTGATGCATTGGAAGGATAAGCTTCTTTTCTACAATATTAAACCCCTAATTATCAGGATTGATCACCCCCCTTTTTTTTTTTCTAAGACGAATGAAGGCAGAAATACCTCGGCCATGACACCAACCGCTCGCTCTTGGCCATGATGTGTATCATAGTGTAAAAAACACAATATGGACACGTGATTGTGATTGGAAATTCGATTTTTTTTTTTTTAAATCAGAAGGGGTCTGGAACAAGATCATCATATTGCTATGACTGATCATTGTATAAAACTAGGTAGGAAGAAGGTACCATCTCCCTGGTGACACAGTCCTAAAACCCTTGGCAACAGCACAGGATGAAAGGAGGTAAGATGAATACAAATCTGCTGTTTATTCTCTACAGTAACCCAAATCATACAGTAGCTTGCATTTACTGCATCTAAAACATACTGGGTGCTGGGTGACAAATATGAAAATATTTCTAGGTCATGATAATCAGCACCAGCCATTTTAATGTTTGTCCAATGAATCAAAATTCCATCTCATACTGAATGGGGGAAAAAAAGGTCATTTTTTTGTTTTTGTACTGCAGAAGAGAGCACAAGATGCTCTTTGTTATGCTCGGCTTAAATAAACGCAATCCTGTTCCAACAGTTTACCTGTTGCATTCTATAAAGTCCTATCAGTTTGTTGGCATTTGTTTATTTTGTATGGAAAAAATAGTCCTCGAGGGTTCAGGAACACACAAAATCAAACTCCTAGCCTTGGAGCTATCTTAAAAACTTGGGAGTCAGGTAGGTTAATCTTTTCCCAAAGTTCTTAAAAAGTCAACAGTGTTATCTTTTATTAAGTCCCCACTTACTTTAATCTGTTTATCTGGTCATAAGGGAGAGGATTTAAGTTCAAGGCCAGATGGGAAAATCATAATTCAGGGACAAAGGTTTAAGAGGCTCCCTTACAAGAAAAACCTCACACTTTGTCAGCTTCTATACTCTTATGGTGTTCTGTGCAATAAAGAAATAAATATGCAACTGCCAAAAGGTTTGACATCATCTGGAAATTTGTCATGGACTTTGCTCTGAGGGAATCTGGAGAAGGAATTCAGGTGACCTCTCCAACACATAGACAAAGAAGAACAAATTCATACTTAAACGAATATGAGTGAGGAATCAAATGAGTTCCCACAATGCTGGTTAAGCGAGTCTCTGCCAGATGAATTTCTCTCACAGAGTCTGAGATTTTAAGCTGCAGCCACTGACTGACTGGAGTAACTGTGTACAGTAAATAGACGTACATTTATATAGCAAAAAAAAAAAGTAAAAAGATAAGCAGCCATTTGTGGAAGTGTAGTTTTTATCTAATTTAGGAGTTAAATGGTTCAGCATTGGGAGCAATTTGTCTTCCCCAAAGACACTAACAGGAGGTAGGGAGACACTGACAACAGGGGTCAGGAATGGAACTGCCAATCCTCTGAACAGAGACAACATGCTCTCCTCACTGAGCTACAGCCATCGTAGGGCAGAAACCACATCAGCTGCCAGCAGGAGAGAGGAGTTCGGGTTTATTAAAGTCACATACACAGGGCATTTAATCCATTCTAAGCATTAATAGGAGGGGGCAGCTGTTGTTTGGTGCCCAACTCCAGTTCTAAATCAATGCTTTAGTATGGGGCGCTAATTAGCATAATGTACATGTTATTGTAGCCCTGTGGCTACTATTTCATTCATTTCTATGAGGACATTAAAATGTGTTTTTATTTTAAATCATTTCTCTAAGAATACTTTAAAATGTTTGTTAAAAAGGGCACAAGTTAATGTATAAATATGTTTAAAACCCAGTCAATGTATTTACAGCTAAAACAGTCAGAATTCATGGTTGGTCTTATAACCATCATAGTTTGTTTGTTGGTGCAGACCACGTTGTATGTATGGAGCATTTAAGTTTGAGGTCAACATGTAAAGTCAATCACTCATCTCTCTCCTCTAATTGGCTTGTCTGTAGTCTTTAGTCAATCTCAATCTCACCTTGTTGACGGAGCAGGTGCTTAGCCTTACCTCCGTGAAAACGCAGGTTAGCTGAGGCAGAAGCTATATTGCCGTCCGATCTGGATGAGCATGAAGTGGACAAGACTATAACACTCCAAACTACCAAGACTGACGGAGAGCCGTCCTGTGGTTGCTGTGTGTGACTTTAGAGAAGCTGCCCGAGGTAAAGGCATGTGTTTTAATGTGTATAAAACGAGCTGTAATGCTAATCGCTGCTAGCCGTTAGCTTAGCCTCTATGGCGTGTCACAGTTATTTTGCATTGCATTTAGCACTAGCTCATTTGTTTAAGACATGCTGTGGTTATTTCGCCATGAATCAGCCTGTAGTTTGTTTACTAAGAGGAACTGTGTGGTTCAGGACTGGACATTTGCCCGTGAGAGGGAGAGAGAAAGAGGACCGGGAGGGACCTGGACCGCTGGAGAGAGAATTTTAGCTGCTGTACTGAGCTCCGTTTCTGCACTGTGTGACTGCACACCTCCATTCCCATTGCCGCCGAAACTGCATTGCCCTTGGCTCTTTTTCTCCTGCTCATCTGCATTACTAACAGTCGGCTGGATTTTGTAAGTACATAACTAACTCTTTGCACGTGTATTTTTGTTTGTGCTGGTTAAACCCAGTGAAGTGGCCATCTAGTTTCTGGCCTCCACGCTCACAAGCATCGACTGGGCCTACAATGTGTTTGTTTGTCTCATTCAAATAAGCCCTGTGTGAAAGTGTGTGTGTGAGAGTGGGCTGTGGACATTGGGTTAATTTTCCTTTATCAATACAGTACACTTTTTCTATTTGAGTTCATTTGTGATCAGACTGAGTCTATTTTGCTGGAGTTGTGAACTGTGAATATATTCAATGACACATTTAAAAGTCAACAGTGAGCCAGATACATAATTTATATATTGCCAATTCTCATTTTTCTTGTAATAAATGCCCTGTGTTCATTTTACTAGATTTGGTGTGGTAATTGCAAGTGAAGTTATTTCATTGGGTTTGAAGGGATAGAAGGGATTAGGAACATTTTTGGTTACCGCAGAAAAGTTATTGCCGCCAAGTCATTGTATAGCACTACCACAGTTATCACAGGTGTTTAGTGCCATTTCCAGTCGAGCTCAGGCCCTGTCCCTCTGTTCTACAACACCCCCATTAGTATTAATTAGCTACATGGGACTGGGGTTACATTATCAATATTGGGGAAACTGTGGGGAGACTGTGCAGACACAGAGGGAATCTTGCTGTTTAGCAGTAATTCTAACTGAACCACAGTGCTGTCAAAGGAAGGTTTAGCAGAATTCTAGATCTTAATGACAATAAACTTTATTACTGTATTATCAAGTAACTTAAAAGTATTTATTTACACAAAGTGTTTTGTTAGAATGGTGATAATAACTCTCTCTACAGATCCTTTAAAGTCCTGCAGAAAGTTTTTTTTTTATTTTTTTTTTTTTTATGTTGTGCACACAAGTTATAGATCTTGTGTGCATTAATTATCTTGCATACTCACGATCCAGCCAAAGGAAAGACTACACTGTTGTAGGCGTCACAACATAATTATCTTGTGCACACATTATCGTATCCGCACAAGAAAAAAAGAAAAAACACTTTTCAGGACTTTAGGGGCTCCATGACTTTTAAACATACATACAACAAACACAGATTTTCTTAACAGACACCTGCCTTTCTCCACAATCAGTGAATGATCCGAACTGTAGGGTGAACAATCAGCCAGTTTATTCTTTTTGGGTCTTACTGATATAGTAGCATTCAACGTTGTCCGTAGTAGCAAACCAATTTCCAAGCAAGTGAAAAATCCTGCAGAAATTGCTTTGAGAGCAACACTGCTTGCTGAAGCAAGGTAAACACAGTGTTGGTCATGAACAGTCTTCCTGCATTGCCTTTTCCTTGCTCTATTGAACCTATATGATATCACAATACCCGAGGAAAAGGTCATAAGAAGTAAACTTAAAGTGTAGTGTGGAATAATTGTTGAATTTGGGATTGGAATAAGACACAAAATCACCAATGTCTTTAATGCAGTGTCCCCAAGTTTGTACAAGTAACATATAACATGATCAGAAAGTATTATGTTAGCTAGTGAGTAGGAAATCCTGCTATTATCAGGTGTGGAAAAATTATATATTTTTAGAGAAACTCTGTGCACCTTAGAGGAAAAAATGTCCTGTTAGTAGAATTCCAGACTGTAAAGGTACCAATTTCACTGCAGTAGCTGAACTATGATTTGGTAAGTTTGGGAGAGAGCAAACCTCTGATCAATATTATGGAAGATTTTTAAATAGTTAAACCACAGAGATACGGTGCAACTTCAACCATACTGTAGATGTTTTCATGGGAAATGTTTTCAGCATATCTTTCAAATCCATCAATCAAAACATATATCCCTGAAGATGCATCAAAATCCTGGCCTATCTTAACTGTTTCAGCTGCAATGCAACAGTTTTCTGAAGACATTCAAACTCAGCCCTGCAGTCTCGTTCCTCTCTAGACTGTAATTCTCTTTGTTGCAAAGCTGATGGGCTGCACCAACTCAAACTCTCATAAAATATCAATGCCTGATGGCACATATTGCTGAGTCCTGTGCCGCCTGGAAAAGTCCTCTGCAGTATCACAAAGTGGTTTGTGGTTTATTTTTTGGACTACATTTTGGAGCTGCCAAAAATGTTTCCATCATGGTTCTGTGAGTTAAAGAATGCAACAGTAGAGCATTGCAGCAATTATGTGATTTGTTTCCATATTACTCTCAACTTCTCATTTATCTTTTGAAGTGATACAAAATGGTGTTGACACCCACTGGGCTCACCCGCCTCTTTCAAACTCTTTGAGCCTCTGAGTCTTGTCTTACTGACAGTATAGAATTATTATGATGCCACTGTGTCTACAGAAATGAATAGCTATCCAATTTCATCAAGTCACAGCACTTTCACCCCAGGCTTTCGAGTATGTCTGTATGCTAATGAGGTCTAACTTGTAGCTGAACTGTGACTTTTTCAGTGACTCCTGGGTGTCTTCGGGCAGGAGAAACACTGTACAGCAGAGCCGCTTTTCATTCAGTTGTAACTGAACGGCTCTGATTCACCCTATTATTTTTTCAGCCTGTGATTAAGCCTCCCATGCTTACCCAGCAGGTGTGTCTATGGATGTATCACCCACCTACTGGCTTTGGCCCAGGGACTAAAAAAGCTGAAATGCTCCCATGGTAGGCATCTGAGGCAGAATTGCAAAATGTTTCACCATTCACCCTGGACGATCCTCTGTGAAACACAAATACCCTCCATAAAAAGCATGTCTTTGCAAATAGGCAGGTTGTTCATCCCCTGAACTCAGTCCTTCAACTTCCATTGAGGCCTAATCCTTGTACCAGTAAGTGTGAAGGGAGAATGCAAGTGAGTTTGACATTAAGACTCTGATCTTTATAAAGAGATAATAATGCATATTAATGCATAATTTGTATTCAAGAGACAAGACTTGGTAGCTGATGTTGACTCATAACGTTGTGAGTGGGCTTTGTTTGGTGGTGGGGGGGAAAAAAGCCAAAAGCAGTGGCCAAAATGCAATCTGACAACTCATCACCAATTTAGGTTTTAACAAGCTTTTTCTTTTCTTTCTTTTCTGTTTTTAATGTATCTACATTCATATGCTGATATTTGATACGTTTAGTAAGATAAGTTGCTAATCAGACTGTAAACAATAACAGACATCATCCGGATATAGATATATAGATATGATATGGAAACTGAAACATTGGCTGTTGGCCCTGAACTTATTCTCAGAAAATAGCCAGTTGTTTCCAAAATTGTGCTGATTCCATTGTCTTGACCACTCCCTTTTGTATGGCGGACATTTTTCTTTCCTGAATAAACAACTGTCCTTCTGAGTTTGCATTATGAGGTCTGCAGATTCAGGCTACTGTAGTGATTACTATGTGATTACAGTCAATGGAGAATTGGGTAAATGCTTAATTTGTGCTGAATTATCAGCTGGTATTATGATGCAATTCATACTGTTTAGGCCCCAGGATGGTGATGTCATGAACGTGTGACCCACTATGCTGGAGAGCTTATTAATGTAGTAGGTTCATACTCTGCATTGTGGGGATGAAATGAAAACCCACTCTTCCACATTGTTCAACTTGGATCCAACTTAATCTTACACTGGTGAAATAACCTGAAAATAAGTCACAGCCAACTCAGTGTTGCAGCTCAGCATTCACACGTGAAGCCAGAATGGAAGATTAGACTAAAAATGATAAATAATGACAAAAGTTTGAACAAAAAAAAGAACGTACCTGGTGAAATAGAATGACAAGTCTCCGCAGCCTGGTCATGAGCGCATAAGGCTTGCTACCACACGCCAGAATTAGCCACGAAGTAACGCTAACCAGCTAATGTTTACCACAAAGTACCCTGCACAGCTACTTGCCCAACAACGCCACAAACCTCAAACCGGTACTGTCTGGAGTTTATCACCACGTTTCTGAAAATTAAAACACACTTTTCCCATTAAAAGTTAAGTTTTAAATTACCCCAAAGCCAGACTAGCAGACTCTGCTGAGACACTGGGTGTCCCAGCAACTTCTACACGGGCTCGTGGATGTGATGGTACACAAAAGAAAACTTTAAATTAACATGTTCACTATAAGATCACAATAAAAGAATAAAATGAACATTGAATTATATAAATGAAATTCAGGTACATTTGAAATCATTTAATTATGAATGTAATATAAATTAAATGATAATGGCAGCAAAACAGCTTAGTAAAATCATCAATTTTTTAACTCTGTTACACTTCTAACTCGGCAAAGATTGTAGCCAAAGTGACACCTCTGACAAACCTTTTCTCTTTGGCTGGACGTTAATTGACTGACTGGAATGTGTGAACCAATTATGGACCAACAATCAGGATCCAGACACACATTCTAAATGAAGATTTATTTAAAAAACTGTGTTACATTTGGGAAGCTGAGCCAGGATAACAGTGAAGAGGGTAGAGAGAAGTGGCAGGCAAATAAAAGAATGCAAAAGGAAGGCAAACCAAGTTGGTGGACTGATTTACTTGGTAAAGACTGGAGTGCAGCGGCTTGGTATTTACACTGCGGCAGCTCGTTTAGTTGATGTGTTGAGAATGTGAAGGTTGATTGGCAGTCGAAGCGAAAGGACAGTCAGTCCCAGACAAGCTCAAACACACACAGACACATGGAGAACCATCGAGTCCAACAATAAACAAAAGGGAGGAATGAACAGCAGGGAGACAATAAAAGAGGGACAATGACAGGCAGACGATGATACAATGTTTATGTTTTCATAGTGAGGATAGTCAGTCAAAGAGAAGCAGAACCAGGAAGACATGATGGTAATACTGCTGGCTTATCGTGTAACATTTCGTCTTGGCCTTGATTCTGAGCTACATTTCGCTGTTGGCTTAATATGAGGAAGACATAACATTACATGGAAAAATTGATAGGGGTTTCAATCTCTCACTCACATGACAATTTGATTTAAATTTAGATTCATTTGCTTCGATTTGATTAAAACTCAATTCATTTTTAATGTGAGACTGGATGATTTGGTCCGATTTGATTCCGTTCAATCCTAACTCAATGCAATCTGATTCGATTTGATTCAGGGCAACAACATATAGTCCTTAATGTTTGTTTAATATAGTCATCATTTTCCATTATAAACGAAAATACACTCATTCTATAAATGTAGAACTTCAATGGTTATTCATGAATGTTGTCGAATGGTTGTTGTTACTGATGTTACAAAAAAAACCAAACATATCAGGGAATCTGAAATATTTTTGGTACATTATGATATGGGTAAAATGAAAGAAGACATGTAACCCTGCACATTATTTTTGCAGTAAACACAAAGACAAATAGCTCTATGAATATTTTGATTACGAATATAAACTTTAGTTAGTCTCACAGTGTCCTGATGCCTGATTTTGGCAGTGTGCGGGAAAAATATAAAACAAAATACTGTTTTAAAAAACACACACTTTTTCTCTTCATATTCCAGTTAATTATTTGTAGCTATTGCTGTCAGCTATAAAAGGACACCAGTTGGACCTCTCTATGTCAATGTTAAGACCAAAAAACATGCTTCTTTGACCTTTAAGTGACCTTAACCTTTGGCCACTGGAGTGTAATCAACTCCAGGACGGGTAAAGATACAACACCGACAAGTCATGCAAGTCATAATTTCTTAAGTCAAGTCACACCACAAGTCACTACATTTATTGTATTACGAAGTCTTACTTACGAAGTTACTGATCTTTGTATAACGCTCCTTCCCCATCTTTATGTGTTGCAGGCTAAGAAATTCCAAGTGGAGCTGTGACGGTGCTTTAATATTCATGTGTGTTCTTGAAATGATCAAGTCAAGTCAAATGTCAATGTTTCACGCAGCAGAGGTGCAACCCCATCTGCAATAAGCATTCAAATGGTAGAATACTGCCAAACATGAAAAGGCAAATCTTTTATGTATGAGCTCCACAAACGGCTTATATTGGTACACAAGGGAGAACAGTCTGTGGCTGAAGACACAATAACCAGAGGCGGAGAAGAAGAGGGTGAGACCTGAAAAAAACTTTGTATGATAGACATCATAAAATTTCTTCTATTTTCAGATAATGTGAAGATATGGCATCTCCCTGTCTGTCAAAATACAGGAGAAGCTATAATCTGCCGAAAGGCCACATTCTCATTCTCCCCAGACAATCCGCTTTCATTCTCTGTACCTTTCAATCATTTCACTTATTGAGTTACAGAAACAAATGGAGCAAGACTGAAGTTCATTTCTCTTCCTTGTGGATAGCAGAATGCTAAAGAGGGTTTTTGGAGGTGCTCCATCACAGCTGGGAGAACAGGTGGTGGGAAGAGGCCCCGGGGTAGCTCCAGTGCTGCAGACTTGGCCTGTGCGCAGCCTCAGGTACTGCCGTGGTCTCGCCAGAAACGACAGGCACAAAGCAATCTTACATTCCCGTGGCGACTCCATGTTATGATATCAGTATGATGATTTGTTAATTATATGAAGAGGAAAAAGAAGAGGAGGAGATCTGTTTTCAAGCATTGTTTACAGAGAAAATGTCACAAAGTGCTCTACAAGAACCGCAAATTACAAGTGGCATTAAAAACAAGTAAAACTGTGATTCAAGTAAGGTAGACTTGAGAAAATAAAATAAAGAGCAAATAAGGAATAAATACAAAATAGTAAGAAATAGTAAGAAAACAAAATTGCAGACTTGGTGCAATTATAATACACAAATGCTTTTCATAAACAAATACGTGTTAAGAAGATACAGGTTTTTACAGTATGAGCAAACCCTAAAGGAGCAGACAGAGTATTCTAAAGAAGGTGGGTCGATGATTTCAAATGCTTGATCTCGTACCTGAAGGCGAGTATGTGGGGTTGATAACAAATTAAGCAGGTTAGACCTATTTTTAAATTCTGGAGTCAGTGAGGTAACTTGTTTCTTTCGCCTTGTCAATAATCTGGCAGCAACATTTTGAGTTGCTTGAATTCAATCAACAGCTGACTTATTAAAAAAAACAACTACAAGATGAAACGAACATGTGTGTGATCATCTCAGATTCCAGGTTTGAGGCTAATAATTATAAATTACTGATGTTTTGTAAGTGAAAGAGGCAAGATCTAGACAGCTGTTTACCACCTAAATTACCACCTAGATGTCGCAGGTTAGATTGCACAGTGGATATTTGGATCTATAATATAAAAAATCGAAAATTAGGGATATCATAGAAAATCTGGAGTATTTTAGAATCAGTAGTGCCACCTCTGAGTACGAAAGGGCAGAAATGGAAGACAACCTATGGTGCAACAAAATCTACAATTATTGAGAAATTTACCCGCGAAGGGCAATGTAAAAGTTAATTCAATGTAAGAATTGCTGACATTGTGACACAAATACAACGCTTACTGTGAGTATTTTTTTATGTCATTGCCCAGACACCAACCATTTGGAGCAGCTATCAACAATATAAAACAAATCCGTCTGAGCAACAGACACTGCAGCGTTAATCAACTCTGTGAGGAGAAAACGTCCGTGCTCAGTCTGTTTTACCTAAGAAACGCTCTGTCTTGTACTATGCCTTAAACACTTTGCATTTAAACACTTAAACTGCAGTCAACGGTAATTGTATAGTCCATGGTAAACACATAGAACTGGTGTTCTGCCTGTAGATGAAAGTCATTTTGATGTCAAATAATGCAAAGGTAAAAGCTCTGAAAATTATTGCATCTCAATCAGGAGAAAATAAATCAGTGCCCAGATGTGGTCAGCTGATGGCAACAGTTGGTATCTCAAATGAAATTGTGAATGAGCATACAAGAGGAATGAATGACAGGATGGTGTGAGAAATTATCTTCAGGCCCAGTGATTCAAGGAAATATTCTTGTCTAACTTTGCCTCAAAAAGCATCTTGTTCAACCCCCATTTAATATCTTGGGAGACTGAGATTAATTGGTAAATACGAACAACAATATAGCAGTTTAGACTAAGCAACTATTTACAGTACATGTGGTTTTTAAAAAATAATGTTGGGAAATGAGGTTGGGTTTCAGGAAATACGGCAACAAGTATTCATTGAAAATCAACCTCCACTGAGGATTAGAAAATTCGCAACAGTGCTGGTCCTCAGTGGCTGAGTAACATTTTCACTGTAAGCAAAGTCTCCCTGGCTGCTTTCCTCCGTCAGTACATCCAATCAGCTGTGAGCTGTTGATGTATAACCTCATTCTGGTTTCCATCTGCCTCTGATCGCAATCCCTTCACTTTTCCTCTAGTGCCATCATCACAAGTACTTTATTTCCTTTTTCAGTGGAACAGCCTTACTTCTACTTTGGCTGATTGCCATTCAAGGACTTTCTTCTGACCAGTAGGTTGATATTTTTGTTTCAAAGTGAGACACCTAAATACCTATGGGCTGGATTGCCATGAAAATACCCACAATAACTTTGGGGATTCAATGGCTCTTTTGACTGACAGCTTTGATGTTGGAGCCCACTGGATGGCCCATTTAATTATTATTAATGCTTGCTGTCGTTCTGTACTCCAAGAACCAGAAGATGGTTTATGCAGCTCGACAAGCTTTTAAGAATTTTCAGTTTCTTCATGGAGAACCTTAGATCTTCAAGCTAGTAAAACATGTAAGCACTCCCCCTGCTCTGCTCTGATCTCACCCCGCACCATGTTATGATTTTCTATGCTTTACCAATAAGAATATTTGCACATTTAAAGTAGGTGGTTACTTCCATTAAACAGCCAAATCTAATACGTAGGAGAAACAGAAATAATTATTTTACTTGATAACACAAATGTGTAAGGGTTTAATAGACACACATAAATGTAGCACCCCACCACTCCCAGATGCCCCAGATGTGGAAAATTACTTTTATTAGACTGTTGGGCTGACCTGCATACACTTACTTATAATATTATAATCAACTGACCAATTTTGCTACCAACAATATGGCAAAAACACAACAGATAGACTGCTAGGCTTTGGAAATCTTCCTCTCACAAGGCAAAGGTGCAGGCAGGCAACACTCACGGTTCAGCCTTAGGAGTTGTCTCTTCATGAGGAAAAACTTAATCAGAAAGTACAGTCAGGACTTTCCAGTTGCCGGCTTTGGCATCAGACCTCAGGTTCACTTCAGTTCCTCGTTAACTTAACTGACTTAAAGTACACAAACACTTGCCTTGCCTCAGTTTAGAATTAATGCAGCAATGTGCCAGACCTTGCTCATTAATTACAGATTTCTTCTAGAGACTCAAACATAAGCATAGATAAAAAAGGCTTCTAGCAATCAACATGTGCTGTTCACCTCTGCTAACCAATCACATAAAACAAAACGCAGTAATTTTGTGTGTCCACTTTCCCAACACTTCTTACTATCATTAACATTTTAGGATTTTAATGCTCTTATTAGCTCCGCCAAGAAGGTTATGTTTTGGCTGGCATTGGTTTATTTATTTGTGTGTTAATAGGATAAGTTAAAACATTCAGGCAGAATATTATGAAATTTTCAGGAAAATTGGGAAATGGCCTAAGGAATAATTGATTATGTTTTGGTGCTGATCCGCATTATTGTCTGAACCCAGGTTTATTTTATCCTTTTATGGTTAGGGTTAAGTCACTACCGTTAGGTAAGTAATGCAATTATGGACTTGCAACTAACACTGATATTAGGCAGCATGTTGGCACCATTATATTTGTAACCAAACATTGAGATGTAGAGTAAAATTTGCAGGTCTACTGATATGTCGTTTGGATTGTTTGGCCATGGTGAAAGTCTGCACCCTCCAAATGCTTTTTTAATGTTTACAACTAAATATATTAAGTGGCCTTTGGATTATTTGTAATTTCTTGTACCTTATTTTCTTTTAACCATCTTAGTCTTACTCTCATGTGTGATGATTGTCTCTGTTTCTCTAAGAAAACACATTGATTTAACGCTGTGAGCTTAATCTCTATTATTCTGTTTAGTCTGTCTTTTTTAAGACACACAGTAACAAAACAGCAAGACCTGCTTAAAGTTCATGTTTTATGTACAGTACCTACTCAAAATGAAATTTTACTTTATTTATGAAGTGAAATCAAATCCTACTGCCGTTAAACAGAGGTGAATTCCAAACATTCCTATGCACACCTGAACATTCTTTGACAGGTGCGTAGGTGGAGCAGATACTGTAAATATCCACAAAAAAAAGACGGAACACCCGCACACTGTCCTGACTTGCAAAAACCGGTTCAATTTAATAGGCTACAACTTCATAGACCTTGGCTGACTTAGTCTTAAAGACAAAAAGTGTGCTAGTTTGAATAGTCAAACAGCGCTGTAAAGTCAATGTCGTTTCTCCTAACAACCTTCAGCACTTGTATGAAGTGAGGGCCATCTAGGGCAAAGGCTAAGGTTTCTGACTCTCAACCTCCTTTACATGCTGAGTTTCAGATGCTTCCATCAGGGTGGATATTCACTCGTCCCAAAGACAACATCAACAGATACAGACTGTCTTTTATCCCTTCAGCTATTGGCTTTTTAAACAAACTATGATTCATGGTGACGGTGTGAGATAGATTTTGTGCTGTATGTGCGTGTTGTATTGAGTGCATTTGTGGACTGCTGTTAAGAAAATTGCCTCACAAGGACATTAAAGTTTTACTTCATTGGTTTTAAGTCTGTTTTTTCTATTGGACAGAAGACCATAGATTCATGCGTAAAATGTTCATCTGCACATACCTGACAACTGGAGGAACTGATTTTCTACAAATGAATCTTACATAAAACACACAGATCATCAATGAGGAGAGCAGTTAACATTAATTGTTTTTCCTTCAATGGCCTCATTTTATTATAACAGCTCTGAAGGAGAAAAACCCCCACATCATAGGCAGATTATGAACATGGCTGTATGAGCTCCCTCCCTGGCACAGTGCTTATCATATGAACACATGTTTGGAGAAGAGATCCAACCTCAACATCAATGCCGGTCAGATATGGAACTTCATGTCACTTCACTGTTAACGTCATTTGAATTATTATTATACCCTCTTGAAGGTTATCTGCATTATTTAGTCCTTAATGCTCTACATACAGTGAAATTCAGTGAAATATTAACCACTCCCACCCCCCTGTCTTTGTGTTGCTCAGGAGCTAAGGAGCTAACATTGTGAAAATCATGATTTGAATGAGTAAATGTCTCCTTTCAACAGTGTTTATCCCAGAACACAAAGAAAATGGACTGTTTTGGGGACTTTTACGAATTATAGCCTTTTATCTGAGTAAAACATGACTTCCCTCTACAACCACGTTGTCATAATCAACTGTAGAGTATCCAGTTTTGATGCTGGTAATGATGATAATCTTGAAATAATAATTTGTCTCTGTTATCAAGACAATACAATGACTCTCAAACAGTGTTCAGAGAATGTTATTTGAGGCTAGGATTAGAAACAAGCAATTAAACTTGTCATGCCACACACTTCTGGGGTCGTGTGCGTGATCATTTTCCCTCATCCTGATGAATTTACCTCGCAGTGGCATTACCATTACAGGAGTAATTGCATCTTTGAACTGCCCAGAGACGTGCCCTTGTTGCAAAATCCATTAGCACGCCGCAACACTCCACCCCTGGGACAAAGATAGGGGTTTCCAACAAGGCTTAATCTCACTCTGTGAGGGTAAATAAAACATGGATGCTTTCCTCTTCTTAGTCTGCCCCTCATTCATTGTCTCAATGAGACAGGGCAAAGAAGGACGCAGTCGTGGTTAAGAGGCTCTGTCATATTAAATATTACAGCGGTCTGTGTGTTTCAAAAGTTTGGGAGAACGTTTAGATATGGCTAAAGACGGGTGTTCTAGACTTTAACTGGTCAGAGCAGCTATGCTGGATGGAGTTTGAACCACAACCTCACAATACTGTTCTGTATTTTATATTCAAAAATAACATTTTTATTTCCTTACTTCATATTTTGATTTAAATTACGTATTACTCATACAACCTGTCACTGCATCGTGAAGTATATTTCTCGGTTCTCTAATGCAGGTCTCAGGAGAAAGCCACTGCTTGCCTTCTTGTTTCGAGTCTTTCTGTCTCCATCCCAAACTGCCCTATATTGTCTGTTACGTAACGATTACAGACCACCTGAGGGCAACGGTTCTTATAGCGACCAGGCAAATCTCATAAACAACTTTCACCATTTTCGTTTTGCATTAGGCTTGATATTAGCTTCTTTACACACTGTTTCCTACTTTAGATGTCAAAGTTCAAACTTTATAAAAGGAGAAATGAGCTCAGGAATATTACAAGAGCTTAGGCACAATATGTGAGACACCAATAAAACAAAATACAAATCATGGTGCACATCATGCTGTGTGCAGGAAATTAAAGCAGTCCTTTTCACAATTATAGCGCACACAGGCAGTGAAAAGTCGCCTGTGCAGTATCAATATCATTACAAAGTTTACAATCTTCTGACATCTAAAGGAAACAAAACATAACAAAACAATAACCTGCAGAGGCCTTTTGGTAGTAGCAAAACTTTAAGATGAGTAGGATATACAAGGAATGTGCGCAGAGATGCTTCCATATAGTTGCTTCATAGTCTCATGCTTGATTCCTAGAAGTTACAAATCAGAGCTTCAAGTCAGGAGATGTTTTAATTCCCTAATTTAAATAGAAAGGTGTGCGTTTTTTTTTCCTAGTTGACATTTTTGGATTAAAAAAAACAATATTTTCAGTTATATTCTTATCATGATGAGTCCAATATACACCAAATGAAATGTAAATTCAAACACCCCCCCCGGTGTGTTGTCCTGCTGTGCTGCTTTCTTTGCAATTTGCTGTCAAAGAGTAAAGTCAGCTCGTTAAATATATTATTACATACATATTTGATATATGTGAAAAGTACTCTCTGAAAGGCATAACACACTATTGGCTGTAACAGCTGTAACTACTTTAGCTTCCATAATCTCTGCTCCCCTTGGTGGAAAGATAACCGTTGCAACCGGTTTCCACACATGGTGCCCATTGCATTACACACCGTTAACTCTTTCATTGTGGGGGATCATTCGCTACATCACCTTGGGGCTCCAGGATGGCCCAGGGCACAGCAGGGACCTGCCATGAATCAGCTAGAGCCCTGTCATGAAGGAACATGGCTACAAGAAGAAGATGATAGAATACCTACAGAAACTGGAAAAAGACCACATCATTGACCGCCTTACCTATTACCGTCTGTACCCTGGAGAGGCCATTCCATGCATCTATGGTCTCCCCAAGATCCACAAGGGAGGAGCGCCACTCAGACCCATCGTCAGCAGCATCAATTCGGTGACTTACAACATCGCCAAACACCTCTCCGGTATCTTGTCCACTCTGGTGGGGAACGCACCACGCCACATCCAAAACTCCATAGATTTCACAAAGAAGATACAGAACCTTACTCTACCACTGGATGAAACCATGGTCTCCTTTGATGTCACTTCTCTTTTCACATGCATACCCACCAGTGAGGCAGTAGAGACAGTTAGAAAACGTCTACAACAAGACAGCTCTCTACATACCAGAACTAACTTCAACCCTGACCAAATTTGCAACCTTCTGCACCTTTGCCTTTCCACGACATACTTCAAATATGATGAAGTTTATGATTGAAGTTACAGACAGAAACACGGTTGTGCCATGGGTTCTCCAGTGTTTCCTATTGTGGCTAACCTCTACATGGAGGAAGTAGAGGAGAGGGCTCTGAACTCCTTCACAGGAACAACTCCCAGCCACTGGTTCAGATATGTGGATGACACATGGGTCAAAATCAAAACTCAAGAATTGGAGGCTTTCACGCGACACATAAATGCGGTGGACAAGAACATCAAGTTCACCAGGGAGGATACGAGAGATAACATTTTGCCCTTCCTGGATTGTGCGGTGTCTCTTGATAAAGATGGTAACCTCAGCATCGAGGTCTACAGGAAGCCCACACACACAGACCAGTACCTCTTATTTGACCCCCACCACCCACTGGAGCACAAACTGGAGGTAATCCGGACACTACA
>KV751326.1:5707830-5722242 GCA_001698575.1 Mola mola
GAATTGAAACACATCAAGACAGCGCTCCAGACATGCGGCTACCCTAAGTGGACCTTTGTCAAATCGTCCAAAAGGCGCCACAAAGAACCACCCGAGGCAGAAAGGGAAAAACGGAAGTACGTAGTTATCCCATATGTGGCAGATCTATCAGAAAAATTCAGAAGAATCTTCCAAAAACCCAAAATTCCAGTCAATTTCAAACCGGGCCAGACCTTAAGACAGTGACTGGTCCACCCCAAGGATAAAACACCTAGGCATAAGCTCAGTAATATTGTGTACGCCGTTCAATGCACAGAGGAGTGCTCTGACCTTTATATAGGTGAAACCAAACAGCCCCTCCACAGACGCATGGCACAACACAGGAGAGCCACCTCCATCGGGACAGGACTCAGCTGTACATCTGCATCTTAAGGAGAAAGGTCACTCCTTCGAGGACTCCAATGTCCACGTTCTGGACAGAGAGGACAGATGGTTTGAAAGAGGAGTAAAAGAGGCCATCTATGTCCACTTGGAGAAACCCTCTCTAAACAGGGGTGGTGGACTAAGACACCATTTGTCTGCAACCTACAATGCTGTCTTGGGAGCCCTCCCCAGGCGGTTTAACCCCCATACACACCTGGGGCCATGTGAGCCCAAGGTGTCACACAAACACTCTTGAGTGATTCACACCCGGGCTCATGTGACCTTAACGACTCACATGATGCCTAGCCAGAGGACCGCCCTCCAAGGCTGGTGCTTTCAAACATGTCCTCTTTGTTGGTGGTCTCCACCCACTCTGGGTTAAATACCTGGGTTTCCCGCACTGACCCTCAGAACTGAAGAAGCCTTTTGGATGAGAGGCGAAACGTCTTCAAACAAGATAAGAAGTCCAGTTGCTTCCTACTGAACACTCCGAGATCATGAAGGACCAGAAAAATTTGAGATGGCTGTACATGTAGGTTTACTTACATATACATTTGGTATTGTGTTTAGACTTTGGTCTAAACACAATTTTGGCAACCGTTTGAACCCTTTGAAAACTAATGGCCCAAAGAACTGTGATGTTGGTCAGTCTGTTGGTTGTTTATTCTACGACTTCGGTCCACATTGAAATAACTTTCTTCTATCCCTTTTCTATTGCTGTCAAAAACCACCATTTGTCAAATCGCTGTGTCTCTCACAGAGACACAGAAGGGTTCACTTCTGATGTGTATGTTATGAACGACGCTTTAAACTAGTTCCAACATAAACTCTTATGCGTACTATTGGGATGATCAGAGTAATTGTGCAATCCGATGTAGTTTACAAAGCGAGAAAGTCCCAAGAGAAGTAGGGGTTGGGTTTGAGAGGTGGGTCTCGCACACCACATGTTACGCTTGAAACATACAGTTTGTACTCTCGGTGGTACACTGATAGCACTATAATGCAACACACATCCATTAAATGCGTGATACTTCCTATGATTTCAGTAAAAATTATTGATATTTTGGGTTCACTTTTACTTTTGATAATTTTTCCAAACAAGATCTTACAACTTGGGCTTTAGTGTCTTTCATCCATTGTTTCTATTGATGTGTAATAATAATAATACGGTAATAATAAAGTTAATAAGGGAATCAGGCAACGGTTGGCAAGAAAAAAATCAGATAGGGTAAACTTTTAAAAACAAAAGTAAGGTGACAGAAACCGCACAGAGAGTAAATTTTGAACAACTTATACTGGTTTGTGTGTCCTCTGAGAATCAGCCGGACGTGAAATGCTACTTGCGCATTCCAATCAGTTGTTTGGGGACTGGTGGTCCTCTATTCTCTGTCGTGAGTCAAGTAACCGCAGCACGTCTTTACCACTGGACTGAGGAATTCAATTAGTCAGTCCTCGTCTTGTCTTCTAACACTGTCTGCATGAGGGAGTCTTCCATCCTTCTCCCTGGGAGTTCCCCATTTGCAACACAGCACATTATTTACCGATGAAAATGCACACAATGAATTCAGCAAAGCAAGAAGGGACACACATCACAATACTAAAACACATTTACAATTACTGACCCTGCAGTCTATTGCACTCTCCCTTCAAAAGAGAATTAAATATGCAAGCAATTTGCCCGCGGTGCTGTAATTCCTTTCTGCTTCCATGTTAGTTTGATTGAAAACCCAGATTGGAAAAAAAAAAAAAAAAGAGATACTGCAGCAGCAGGAGACCGTGTTTTAAATTTTCCAGTCACTGAACAACTCCATTCTCTCGGGTGATTGTTCAAATTTAAAAATGAAAAGAGCACACCGAAGAACACGAGAAGGAAAACGGGATCTGGCAGACCTGGAGAGCATCTTCTAAACTAGTTACATTTCAGTACTGACATGACACCAACAGGGACAGACAGCTGCGGTTAGATGAATTTCACTAATGATCACAACGGTCCCATCCATACCTGCACAAAATAAATAAATGTAAGACAGTCCATATGGCCTCTTGGCTGTTAAGCTACTGTCTGCCTTGCTGGGAGGAGGCCACTGCTCCAGGAACAGCTGTTTGCTGGTGTCCCTCCTGGAATCCTGCCAAGCAAAATGAGTGTGTGTCAAGCCGTGACCACACAAACTCAGAGAGCACAGCGAGGCACGACATGAAGAAGAGTATTCAGCGTTTAATCTGGCAGCAACACAAGCTCAATGCAATGAGTGAAGGACTGTTAAGGGTTGCTAAAAGGAGGTTCTGGTGGAGGAGCAGGGACCCCAACTGTAAACATGGTTCAAAAACAAGGGATTACAGGAAAATGAGGTGCTTACATCACAGCGTAAATCGGTGGGTCATGTTCTCCTCTAATGGAAAGCTGGGGACCATACAGAAGAATCTAGCGGCCACCATATTGACTATGCACCGAACAAACAATATCTGGGATGAGGTCTAAGTGCAGTTCCCAGTACAAACCACATTGTAGATCATTGCTGTGCCAGTGTCTCCTGGGAGCACACTGAATTATTGAGAATACACATGTGTGTGAGTGCAAAGCATGGTAGCAGGAGCACTCCTCCGATCCGGGATTACAGCAAACAGCACTAAAAGGACACATTCACTGAAAATCATCAGAGGCCTTAGCAATCTCTTAATTTAAAAAGCTGTAGAAAGCGCATGGGAGACCACTTGTTAAAATTTGGAATAGATGGTACTAAAATCAGATTAGTTTACAGGAGATCTTATTCTGACTCAGACCCAAACCTCAGCAGTGTGCAAGAGATGAAAGCAAACATGCAGAGTTTGTGAGTTATACATTTACTCTCCCATCATTCTGTCACATACATAAATGTTGGTCTGATTTAATTAATTTAACAATTTGCTTTTTGCTGCTGTCTGTATCGCCTATTTTTTCAGTCATTTAGAGAAGAATAAAAACCATATTTTGCGAACTTGCAAATGTGTTTTGAAATTTCTTACCTTTGTAAAATCTCTCACAGTTAGTTTTAACCAGAGTGAATTCACTTTAGAAGGTCAAAATTATGATTTCTGCTTTAAAAAGGTATTTTCTGGGGAAACAGTCAGAAAAATGATGCAGATCACTGTTCTCTTTCTGGCTGACCTGTTTTGGTCAGGAGTCATGTGCACCAGAAAGCAGGGTATTCACTGCTTAATTTAGCAATCAGTGAGGTGGAAGACTCCAAACATTTGGGAGCAGTGTCTGTCTGATTTGATGATGAGATCTAAGGGTTATAATAGGCACAAGTTCTGGTCCCTCCATTGGGCTGTTGTCACAAAGGCTCGTTTCAACTCTGATTTTTGGATCCCTCTTGTTTAGTGATCCAACCTTGACATACATTGAAACAAATCCACCCTCAGATGTGCCAACACTGTTCCACATCAAAAACTCTGGTTTCTAAATTGTGTTCCAGCAGTTGAGATGTTGTGTGTTGGATTTCTTGTGAACCCATTTCCCCTTCAGTTAGCCATATCCTGTATTTCCCAAAATGACTTAACAGCTTCCAACAAAAGGCTTCTCCACGCTGTAAACATGTAGGTGGAGAGAGAGCAACGGCAGCAGTGCAGCGACTCTGAGCAAGACAGAGCGAGACAGAGGATGAACAACACGGTGGAGCTGTTCAACACTGCTGCAAATTGTTGACTCTCAAGCGAAGGCTCACCTGTTTTATTTTCAGGGCTGAATTCAAAATCTGATATTAACTCTTTCATTTTGGATTATTTAAATAAAGCTGCTATTAAACACAGTCTTTGGCATAATTTATGGACACCTATGGACATCTATGGACACCCAAACATTAGAGTCATATGTAACAGTTTCAATACCAAGGATTTGATAGCATCCACTCAAGTGGGAATGCTTTCCTCAAATTTTTTAATAAATAGTGACAACCACTAATGTTGGGTGAAAAGGCTCTAAGCTGTGAACTGCTCAGAAAACGGCTGAAACACTCCACAGCTAAGTGGGTATTTGGTAACAGGCAATAGTACCACGATTAGGTATAAAAGGAATTCCAGAGAGGCTCAGTCTGGGCCAAATACAGAAAGAGAAAAAGGACCATCCAGGTTGTTCTCAAAAGTTCAAAAACGAGCATCTGTGATGGTATTGGGCTGTATTAGTGCACATGGCATCATGGGTAACTCACATCTGTGATGGCAGCATTAATGCTGAGGTACAGACAGGTTTTGGTCGTCTTCTGGATGGAAGACAGATGACATCCAAAACCCGTCTGTGGATCTCTTGGGGCAGTTCAAGTCCTTTTCAGGGTCGTCCCTCCTTATTTCAGCAAGTTAAAGCCAAGCAGAACTACAACAGCGTGGCTTTGCAGTAAGAGGGTGGGATACTAAACTGGCCTGCATGCAGTCCAATGGGTGAGATTCCACCTTCAGTACTCCAACAATTAGTGTCCTCAGTTTCCAGAGGCTTAGAAGTGTTAGAAGAACAGGTTATATAACACAGTGGCAAACATGCTCTTGTCCCAACATTTTTGGAACGTGTTGCAGGCATCAAAGTGAGAGTGTGTGAGGTTTTTTTTTAACAAATTACTGCATGTTGTTTTTACATGTTGTTTTTGTTTTATCTTACACAACATCCCAACTTTCTTGGACATGGAGTTACTAAAGAAGGAAACAAGCCATGAAAAGCGAACGGTCAGCTAACGTTGTACATTTGGAAAAATACTATTTCCTTACATGAAGACACCTGTAAAGCATCTCAGCAAAATATAAGAGCTCAGTCCCAAGCTGCAACCCACCGGATACCACCATTGGATCCCGAGGCTAATGATTTTGTGCTTTGTCAAATCAGATTTTCTTTCTGAGCATGGATTAATTTGTCAGTATTGTGTGGTCCATAAGGCACCACTAAGCCAAGCCTTAATTAGAAGACAGTTAATTGCAATGATTACCAGCCACCTCCTGAGGCATTATTGATGGTTGGAGGAGCAGAAATTGCAACCAACTTTTGGGAGTGACGCAAATTAAGTGCGATGTTCGGAGAAGTCACATGCGGTGACGGTATGAGGCGCGTCGCACGCCTATGGTTTTCTTCCAAGATGCGTTTCCCTCAGTCCCGTCGGATAGCCTGAACAAAATTACTGAGTGATTGCTCAAGTGTTGTTCATATAGATAATGTTCTGTGTGGAAAAAACAAATTAAATTATTGCTACTGAGGGAGTATTATACTGCAGGGCTGGAAGCAAAATCAGCAACATTCTCATGGAAGACACACAAAAGACAATTCAAAAACAGGGTCAGCTCTGCAGGCAGTGCAGGTGGTTGTTTGTCTGTGACACTGATATGCATTTGCAATCAGATGAATGACTGGAAGGCTGCGTACAGAAGCCAGGAGCACGGTAGCTTATCTCAGGCTCTGCTGTCTGTCTGTCTGTGGGCTGTTCCCATATGTTGATGCCCTGCTGCCTCTCTACATTTTGCAGGTGAAGATGAAAACACAAGCTGCTCTGCCAATGTTAAGCTAATCTATGTTTCCAGTTTAAGGATTTTCATAAAGGTACAGCTCCAATACTGCACAGATGTTGGCTAGAAAAAATCATCTGGTATTTATTAGTGGCATCAATGTTAGGAAAAACATCTGAAGAGCATTTAAACATCAGAATTGTATTTTTCAACCTGGTGTAAGCCCACTTTCTCAAACTTTGAGGCACTTAAACTTCACAAAATGCCTCTTCTTTAAAAAAAAAAAATACTCCTATGTGAAGTTCGGTTGGTAGGATAATTCAAACAAAATTATCCTATTCAATTCAAATGTCAGAAATAAATCACTTTTTTAATTTCCAATAACAACACTCAAAATTTGATTGTGTCTAGTAACATGGAGTAGATACACACTCTGAGACACCCGTATGTTTTTGACTGAACATTATATTGATTGGCCGATATTATTGCCTATCACAGATATATTGGTACTGGTTTATATGTTAGTGATATTGTCCAATGTCATAAGAATTGTTTTACAGAACACAGCGCAGAAAAAGATCTTTGGGGTGATTTATAATCATGAAATTTACTTTGAAGGTTACTGTTTTAGTTCACTGCTGTGATTTAAGATAATACAAGTTTATTGTTGTTTTGTAAAATATTTTGCCTCCATTGGATATCTTAGTTGCAAATGTTTGATTACCTAATTTAAGGGATCATTGCAGAAAAAAGTGCATATATTGGCGGAAAGAATTACAGTCAGAACTTTTTTAGAGGGTTTGAACCGTATATTTGGAATCTTAGGTTCAAATACACAGTTTAGTAGATAAACTTGATAATTACAAACAAAATAACCTCATCAACAGCTAGTTGAAAGATTTGGAGTTCTTGACATTGTAGAGGTTGGCAAAATGTGCTGCCAGAATAGAGA
Organism: Mola mola; assembly: GCA_001698575.1. Taxonomy (NCBI): domain Eukaryota; kingdom Metazoa; phylum Chordata; class Actinopteri; order Tetraodontiformes; family Molidae; genus Mola; species Mola mola. The sequence continues at coordinate 5,714,645 of KV751326.1, forward strand.
GAGAATGGTTAGCTGCACGCAAGACCCTGAGTATGTATGGAGCTAACTAACCTTAATGTAGAACAGTTGCAACAACACATTACAGCAATACAGCGTTCAAAAACTTTCAGTAACTGGAAGCAGTTCCTGCTCTGTGTTTGAGCTGTGCTGTACTAGGCCCAGGTCAACGTTACCAGTCCATGGAAACAAATGCTCTCTTGTCTAGTGTCCATGGAGGATTATCCAGGCTGGAGGGGTTGGAATTCTGTTAGGGGTTTGAATCTTTGCTTTTCATTCCTAGTAATCCAGGATGGAGGAAATCGGTCGCACTTTGTTCCTTATAGAGTTAGCAGTTCTGTTCTAACTTCTTGAAACTGCTGTTACTTCATTGGTAGTCTGCAGGTTCTGCCATAGCTGCTGGCTAAGGATGAGCCTCAGTAGGCCCTCATGCCTTCTAGAAGGAAATCTCTGTAGGCCAGAGGAAAAGGAAGGACCTGCAGCTCAGGAATATGAAATCGGGTCATAATCTATGGGATTGTCCCTGTAAGTGTAACCTTTCATATCACACATTACTTTGGTTCACTTTGGTGTTAATATAAACAAAAAAAACAGCAATGAAGTTTGAGGTTCCATCCAGTAATTTCAGAGCATCTGTTAAACTAAATGTCTGAAATAATTACCTGGGTTTAAAACATTAACTATTTACACTGTAATATTTATTGGAATATTTTTGTAGTCACGTCTCCCACATAACACTTTCATTGGTAGGACGCCATATTTACTACTTTTCATGTCAGGAACACCTGTATGAAATATGTCTGTTTCCATTTGTACCATCAAGTGCTCCCCTCAGCAATGCCCTTATTGTTGTGGAGACATTGTGTATTGTGCGTTGTGTATGTATTGAAGCTAGCCTTTAGCAGCTAACCTCTAGCTTTTATTTCCGGTCTTTGTAGATATGTATTGATCAAGGCCTTATGAAGCCATCTATCTCAGACCAAGGGGCTCGGGTGCCCCAAGCTCCTTAGCTTGGTGCTTGTACTTAAACAGTTGATATCCATCACATGAGGTATAACAAATCGATAGTGGACAGCGTTATGGAATATAATTCATGGCTTCAAGCAGAGCCAGCAGTTACCTATAATTAAGCAGGCTTATTTGTAGATTGAAGGCTGGTGTGTTCACAGTACCCTGAGATAAGTGGAGACGGATCTGTGTGGGTGGTGGGGGGTAGCTGGAGCGCAGGGTTTTCCTCAATGGAAAACATGTCAGTTACATTTAATTGATAGGATGCATTTTTGAGTGCACACTTGCTGTTGTTTTCTTTACAGGCGTGCTGCCTCTGTGTTTACTTGCTTTTGTATCCTCGGAAAACTAATTTTAGATTTTGACCTTCGAAGTGGTGACCTGGGTTCACTGAATGTGATGTAAAGGCAGCAATGGGACCCCAAAAGAGGAGCAGACGTAAACTAGACAGCAGATGATATTTGTGCATCAATTTATCTTAAATTAAGTGGAAAACAAGACAATTCAAATTCAGCTGCTCTCCAAGATAAGAATTAGTTTATTGCAGAATGAAGCACATGTAAGAAAGCAGCTTAATTTTGTTAAGGCTGGTGATATAGAAGGTTATAGATGGAGACTGAAGCCAGGGAATCCGCAAAAAAAATAGAAAATCTCAGTCAGGAGGACCATCTCCTTTCTTGTTATTTTCTCTAAGCCTTACCCCGTCATTTTTCTCCTTATCCAATCACAACCTGCCACACTGTCCTGTAGCAAATCACTTGTAAGCTGTCAAATTTATAAAGTGCTCTCTCTCTCTCTCTCTCTCTCTCTCTCCCGACAGGTTGTACTGGTGGAAATATTGTTCAACACATGGAATTACTACCATATATTTGGTTATAAATAAATAATTCAGTTAATGTAACAATTACCTTGACCCCCTACATGGTTCCCCATGTGGGCATTTCCCTCAATTGGCACAGATTTTTTACTTAAATTTTTTTTATTTTTACTTTTTTACACTACAGTGTAGCCTGTGATGGCGAAATAAAGGAAAAGTAAAAATAAAATTCACTTAAAGCAATTCTAAGTAAGTGACTTATCCCAAAAGTAAAATACATTATCCAGATGATGCAGCCATGTGACTTTGCAAATGAAACAGAAGGTGTTACAAAATGCATAACTTATGCAAATATTTCCAGAGAAAACTGTATACCACTTTCATTAGCTAAGGTTTTATCAGCAAAGACTGTTTTGAATACAAGACACCAACAGTTCATATCAACTCATAGGACTAGATAAAAATATAGCAATGCTTTTCCCAAAAGCCTGTGTTTTGGCCTCATCGCTAGAACTGAAATGAAGAATTTATAGTGGAGTGGAAGATAAGCGAACCTAGCAAAGCCGAAGATCTGATTTTCACTACATTTTTTTGCATATTTTGTGCTTTGGTTTACAAGAAAATTTGATAAAGCTTTAAAAAGACAGAACCCACTGAGACGCCACTTGCATCATCAAAGTATAATTACTATGTTTTTCTGCTGTGCATTGACCCTGAGTTATAAGCCCTGAGAACATCTGAAAAAACTTTTGTTTAGACTTGCCGTTTCTTTCAGCTAACTTGGTGTAATGCCCTGATGTGTGTTCTGGCAGCTTGTCTGCTGTTCACCTTCTGTGCCGCGTTCGCTTGGGAACGACCAAACAGTAATCTACAAAAGCGCACTGTGGTGAACTGTCAGGGTTGAAGCTTGTCCTGCTATCCTCCCCACTGTATCAAAAAGCTCCGCTCCTCTCTTTGATGTGCTGGCACCTCAGCGCTGCTGGGTTTGATGCCCCAAGCTTTTCCTTGCATTCATCCTCTGTCAGTCCAGCTGACATCAGTCAAGAGTCTGCATAAATGAATTCTCTCCAGTTTGCATGAAATGGCTTTGTCACTCAAGAAGAACACTCAGCACTTCAAACACATGACTGCAAAACACAGGCTGGGTGTTGATATGGGTGTTTTAGAGATATGGAGGCACGTGGTGACGAGAAAGGTCCAGATCCACTTTTTTTTTTTAATATATGGCTCCTACAGTACTGGGATAACCGTTTCAATCTGGATCCAATTTAATTCTTCCTCTATATTTTCAAAGAATTTCCAGAAGATGACAATTTCTTGCAAAGCCATCTGCCCTTTCACGGCCTAAGATGAAGAAACAACTTGTTGAAGCTTGGGAACAAATCCAAAGATGATAAATGACAAATTGTAACCATGATTACATTATCACTTACCCGGAGAACCAGACAGTTCTGTCAATGTTTTGTTTGCTCATGTGTCCTGTGACTCCTGTTTAGACAGATTTATCTCTGTCTTGCTTACTGACAGGCCCATCATAACCACTGATCTAATATGGGGCGGATCCGATACAAAGGGCCGATGGAATTTGAGGAGGAGTGTATGGGTTCCATTATATTTCACTTTTATCACCATACATAGCTGTCCATCAAAATGTCACTCATATTTGTTCTACAAGGTCTTGTCAATTTTGTGGACTTCTGCAATGCCAATAAAGTGTTTGTATTGTTAAGAACCCTATTGAGCTGATTTAAAAAGTGAGTGTGTAACAAGTGTGTCACTTTCAGCAAATGCTGTTGTAGTTACCATGAATGAAAGCTAGATTAGTAGTAGTTATAGTGTTGAGCTGATAACTTGGACAATGCCACTCTCATCTTTCTATTAATACTTCTACATCATATCAAATCATAACAAAATATAAAGATCTTTTGCAACATAATCACCAATAAAATATGTAGTAACAGCAAGCAGATGAGTAAAAGGCAACAAATTAAGATAATTAAGAGAGTTGCATAGTAGCTAGCTTCCCTAACTGCAGTTCAGATGGGTCAAACAAGCTCCCACATTTCTTTAATGTCACATGTTCTGTTTCTCTGGTTGTTTGCAGCTCTGGTTGGTTCCAGGTCCGTCCAGCAAGAGGCATTTTTGCCCCATGCTTACATTAAATTGCATCTCATTCAGGACCACTACAGTCCAGAAACAAAATGTAGATTCCCTATTGCAATAAGTTATATTTGGCCGCATGGCTGTTTTCTGGGAGTCCCCTGCCCTATGGAAAAGCAAAAGCAGGAAGCTAAGCAACAGATACCCCCTGTGTACAAAACAGAGCCGGCACCATTGACAACAGAACTGACATTGGTTAAGTCAAAGATACCATGAAAAGGAGGAGCCTAGATGGAGGTGGGTAGCAAAGCAGCTTACGCAGGAAGAGGGATGAGTCGGCAGGTCAAAGAAGCTTAAATAAGGCTCTCTTTCAGAGATTTGCCAATTGAATGCAAAGAACAGAATCAGCTGAACCATCAGTTGATGAGGCTGGCTTTGAGATCGGCTGATTTCTGTGGCCTCCCTGGACTAACCGCAATGCTCGATTTTTCAGGCTAGTCAAGACTGATCTGTGCCACTACATTTGTAGAGGAATGACATTTAGTTCTTATTAGGTAAAACACTGAATATCAAATGATCCAACAATAATAATCCCATAATAATAACTTGTTTTAATCAAAGTCCACGAAGATCTTTTGTATATTAGAAGTCCACAAGATCTTGCCAAAATTGAGAAAAGGGTGACACAATTACAACGGGTTTTTAATACTTTCAGAGCCACGGACAGCTGCACTAGACAAATGTTTTCACAGACTGAGCAGTGCTCTCATCATAGGGAAAAAAATGTATGTTATCAAACTAAGGCTCGAGTGTTCCCTTAAAATTGCCATAGAGCAAAATTGATGTTATGCTGTGACTTAAGCTAGCAATTTGATGTACTTGCCATGGAATCAAATCTGCATATTTCATGGAATCACGCAGGAGCTACATCCATACAAAAGCAGACACTATATGTACATGAATCATTTGCCATTATTAAGATGATTTGCAAACGAATCATCAAAAAATTCTAAATTCTTCTGACTGGTGACAATTAGGTCAAATGTTTCAAATGATGTACCCGTGTACTGTGTAACGACAAAGTGATTCAGCCACACAAAAATAGAATCATATTGACAGGGGTGTCAGCAAATAATATGGATGTCGGTCGAGACACTGCTGAGGCTTTCACTACACCGAGACTAAGGAGCCAAATAAAGTGTTGTTTAAATGCCCTCTGTGGTTTTCTTCTTCTCTGTGGCCCATTTCTTCATCACATTCTGCTTAGCTGAGTCAGAAGGCTGTTTACACATTGTGTACAGCAGGAGAGGAAAACACACACACACGGTTTCTCGCCACATTTTCTTTTGAGTGCTGAGTTTATGGACTCGTTCCTGCTCTTTGTCCACTGAGGTCTGCGCGACATTTGGCAGGGGGGCGGGGGCAAATATCTTGCTATGTTTACTCATGACAATCACAGTTTGGAATAGCAATTTCACTGTTTGTGTGAGACTGCGTCACACCTCACTAAATTCTCCCAGGGACTGTGAATTAGCTGTATGCATTCATCTACCTCAGCCCGCGTTATCACACAGTGTCATTTGTCTGATAAGAGCACAGGATTGCTTCTTGATATGATTAACTACACTCCTTTGTCATCCTTAAATCCATCGCTTGGTTATTGTATTGTGGCAAGGAGGGTTTTTCCTCAAAGGTCATTCATCAAATCACAACTATTAAAGTGCAAAGAGGAGTGAAAGATTGCAGGTCTTGGAGATGAACCAGCAGATTATGTGCATATTACTGGAATTAGGGATATATGTCTTCTTTCACAATCCAGCAATAGATAAGTGATCTAGTGTGGATTTTTCAAAGGTCAACAGTATGTCTTAACATGGAAGCTGAAGGAAATAGTTCCTATGTATCTACATCAGTTATTAGACTATCTGCCCAGCTAATTAAGTAGCGGGCACAGTAATCAATCACAGGCCAAATTGGATTTGGATTGGATTTCTGTGTTCTCTGCAGCGAGTGTCCACAGACGGAGGTATGACTTTGACGATGACATTCCGAGTCAGCCCAGGCAGAAATTAGTCAAACGCTGCAGGAGCATGGTGAGATATGTAGCAGTGTAATGGCACACTGGGGGCAGGTTTTCCAGCTCAAACGGAGCCAAAAATCTCCTGAAATATCACCACTACTGCTGAAGGTGCATGTTTCTGGTGATGTATTCACTTTATTAGTTTATCAGTGTAACATAAGGGCGACAGACGAGGAAAGTGAAAGCCAAAAGGCTTTTTTTTAAAAAAGATACCAAGGGTGATTAATGGGTCACCATTACGTCTAAAAGCTTCAACACATTTACAATATAAAGAATGTAGTAATTACGCTATACTGTATCTTGCCGGCTGTGCGGAACGTCTCTGTTAATGAGGCTTCCGTGATTTCTCTGCAACTCACAGCCAAGCAGAGGAAAAACAGCAGTAACAGGACCGTTACAAAACCTATCATAGCTGTAAGCCATATTGATTTTGAGTCTTTTTACCAATAAGAATCATTTTAATGAAAGGAAAGACATTTTGGATGCTTTATGAAATGAAAGGCTCTAACAAAGATGAAATACATCACTGTGGAGAAAAAATATTTTTACACTCCATGAGATTCAATTAATCATTTGTCTTGAGCATCAGTGGGGTTCAACACCACGAGGTTACCACCGACTATAACTTCAGCTTCTACTGAAATAGACAAGAGGCTCATTTGCAAAATGTCCTGGCATTAAACCATCCCCTATCTATTTCCTACAGATTGAATATTGTTCAGTTTATTTGGTCTACAGTTCGTTTATTCTAATGTTAAAGCAGCACAGAAATAACAGACAAGTTATCAAATGTAGGCAAACACATTTCTAACTTTTTTTTAAAAGAATCCCATATGTGCTTTCCAATGCCTTCCAAAAAAAAAAAAAAGAAAAGAATTGGATATGAGTGCTGATAGAGATGCTTGGGAGCTCTCATTTCATCCATCTTTAATATTTAAATTTATGTTTTATAAAAAAGCCTAGTGAAAAAAAAAAAAAAAAAAAAATTACAGGGCCATGACAGAACACCATACGCTGCCTTTAAAAACAATCATTAATCACATCACAACTAAACTCAATAACATGTTATTATTATCATTACTGATTGTATTGCAGTGTGTCATGCTGTGGAGTTTTCATGCTGAGAGACATTTACGTTCAGAGACCTTTATTTTGAAATATAATATCTAAAGTTGAAATTAGGATTCCGTCCGTCTGTTCTTGCTTCTGTTCTTACTCATCCTCGGCTTTTATCCGCCTCGCTGGTCTCAGTTTGGCCTATTGTAGACTCACACGTCAAGCGTCTGCAGAGGTCACTGACAGCATGCTTTGTAATGCTACTGTTGTAAGATGAATCTAAACACAGGAACTCGGTTCTTCTCCTGTCACGATGTTGCATTCATCTAGTTAATATTGGGTCTAGTTAGTTATTTACTGCTGACATGATGGTCAACAATGTGGCTCCACACTCACTTAAGAAGCAATTTAACAACAATTGGAGAAGCAACTGCTATAGAGTATCCACAATGAATATTGGTTCAAAGTGAATTCTGGTATTTTTCAACCTAATTCCTATTTCCCAAACTTTTGGGGTCTAAAATTTCACAAAATTCATAA
>KV751326.1:5722276-5734469 GCA_001698575.1 Mola mola
ACTCTTGAATGGAGTTCAGTCATTTGTGCTGATTAGCTCAACAAGGAAATAAAATGAAAAGATGGAGTTGTAAAACCATATTTTTTGACTGAGAGAATGCTTTTATATAATAAATATGACGTATTGTTTCTGCTCCTGTTACTGATGGACTCCCCAAACATGATCGGTTTCCAGAGAGGTATTGTTTTGCAGTGGTTTCTGATGTTTAAAAAACTCAAATTGGAATTAATATACTCCATGAGTTCATTTGTCTTTCAAAAATACTGTAATGACCACAAAGAGATTTACTGCATAGTCTTGTCAAGCTAATTGGTCTTAATGACTAAAAAATTTAAAATTTTTAAATTTTGGACAATCAAATGCTTGTGAGATAGGGCATAGGCTGAAAAATACCTGAGACAATAGCATCAGCAAACATTTGTTCATTGTACTACATCATATTCAGCTTAACTGGAGTTCATATTTCTCTTCCTCTTATGTTCCCCCATAACAAGGTCTTCCCCTGTCTAAACCTGACACCTACATTATTATCAGTGCGACATTTACATTGCTAATGCAGCTGTGAATCTGAGATGAGGAGCAAGCTGTCAGGTTTCAACCATGAACATCAAACGATGCAAATACAAAAGGAAATAAAAATATGAGGCAGGGCGTGTTATTGAAGCAGCCGTGTACAGACCTTATCATAGCTGAGACTGGTGATGATTCCTCCATCCGCTCTGTCTGCTGGTTTGAAATGAAGCAGATGAGATCAGGTGAAATGAGGATCAGAAACACGGGCTGTGCTGGCAAAAATCAACATTTGAATCTTTTATTCATGTTCACATAGAAACATTTACCTGCAGGCTCTCTCACACAAACATGAGCACACGGCTGCATACTGTTGAAAAAACACACTGCGAGACAGGCGGAAATCCTCAAACACAGCAGCTAATTAAGCGTACACTCACCTTCAGTCGGTCTTCACTCGGGGTCTGCTCTGTGTTCATGTCGAGATGTCACCCAGTAGGAATCCCCAGCTTTGGTTTTGATCCAAATCAGTGGCAGGTGTCAATCAATACTTCCTCCAGTGCCTCCCAGGGCTTCTCTTTTCTCCTATTTCTTTTGTGAAGATTTTTCAAAGATGCTCAGTTTCCATGAAAGCTTCGAAACAGGCGCTTTGTTAAAATCAATGACGGCAGTATTACGTTGTCGGAACATTTCCAAACAGCATCCTCAAACCTTCAATACACAATGAGCTTCTTTGTTTGCAGCCTAGATTAATTATTATTTAATGAATTATGCTCATTTTCCCTCAAATCCTGTCTACATATTCACTTTGTTGAATATATTTCTTGCACAAGCTTCTTTAAAGTTTTATTCTTTCTTTTACAAGACTTCTTCATATTTCTAAAGATTTCTACAATTTTTTTTTGTACTGGAACTCTTATGAAACACTCCTATTTTATGCTGAAGAGCACAGCTAAATGGAATTTAGTTCATTATTCATCTTATTTACAACTGCAAATTTACGTTTGTGAAATTTTAAAGCATTAATACATGTATTATAAAAGGTCATATAAACAAATAAGATAAAACTTTTTATTAGTAAAATCCTAAAGAGCTTTTCCAGCAGTTGGGACAAGCTAGTTGGCTGCTAAATATTTACATGGGATGGGATACATGTAAATTTATTGAATTGTTTCAATTTCTAACAGGTTTCATATTGTACACAGGTATTTATTTCATAAGCACATGTATTTCTTATATGATCGTACATGTACATATATTACATTTGCATATGGAATCCAGTGGTAGGAATTTGAATAAACCTTCACTTACCTGTTAATATTGGAAATGGGGATAACTATCAATTTAAAGTTCACCTGAGACGGAAGATGGAATATCTAACGGCCGTGTTGTGGCGTATTTCCTACTGAAATGGGAAAGAACCAATCGCAAGACAAAAGGTGCAACATAACGTTGGAATGAATCTGGATACCTCGGTAACGACAGCAGCGGTCGTAGCTCCGCTGAACTCTGCTAAATGTGGAAGATTGATTGACAGCCGGATGCCATGACAATATTCGTTGAAAATGGTGATGCAATTTCATGTAATTCATGTATTTGATTTCATGTGGTTTTACAGAATATGACATCAGATTTTGATATAAAAATACAATGAAACGTGTTGTATTTTTGTTTGCACATATTGTTCAATGGGCGACAGTGTGACCAAGGATGTGATCTAAATGGGTTAAAATGATTTCAGGAGGACTATAAAAACTAAAACAAACAAGGTAAGGCTGAACGAAGCCCAATTTGTGGCAGTAACTTAGTTGAGAAAAGAATGAGAACTGCTGCACCTTCCTATAATTGATTGGTTAAGTAAACACAGACAGTTTTTGTCCTTCCATTTGATTAAAGTTCTTCTTCCATTTTGCTTTGAAAAACTAACCTTCAGAGGCTTTGAGTCATCAGCATGTGATTTTCAGCGTGGCAGCAGGGGTAAAGTATGTACACAATTTGACTCCTCAAACAAGCACCGTCCTTTGTCTCAAGGTTACACTGGCGAGTACTATGTATACAGCTGGGGATTCTTTTTATCCTGGCATGCTTTAAAGAATTATATGATTAGACATACACTCCAAGAAGAACAGAAATGGATAAATATTTGTCTTGGCTGTACGGACAAATGTCATGTGCGCTCATGTAAGGACGCTCGCTTTGTACCCTATAAATATGTTTGGGAGACTAAAGCATCGGTTTTGTCGGCAAAGACAATGTGATTCTTTCTGCCAGTTATAGCGTCTATTTTCTCATTTTACGTTCTCTAATCTAATTCATTTTTTTCTTTTGAACAGTTATTGCAATTAAATTATCTACCTAATTATTTCAAATATCACAGACCTAAGAATTCAGTAATGATCTGTACCTGGTTCCCCAGATGTTTTTTTGCTTTAGTAGTGGTAATGATAATATTCAATTACAGTGAGCTGAAAAATACAGTATGGAGGCCTGAATTATAGTAATTTTAGGGGCAAGACCACATGGCCTTCAGTGGAGGGATTGCTTTGCTTGAGAACACAAATTAATTAAAAAGGGTTTACGTTGCTCACAGTGTGTTACACATAAATAGACATGCCGTAATGAAGAGAAAAAGCAAGACTAAAAAAATAGATTAGAAATAAAAAGGTATGATAATGCAGAGACATCAATAATTAGCAAATACTCTTAAAAAGAGGTGTATATGTCCCAAATCTGGAGGTGTATTTGTTCTGAATCAAGGGCAGTTTTGCAACAGGGATTTTCTCTGCAGTCCTGGCTGTCTGTTTGTTGTCTGTTCCTGACATGTTTTGGTGGCTGATCCAAACCAGGCAGTGATGGAGGTGCAGAGGACAGACTGGATTATTGTGGTTTAGAATTGCCCCAGCAGATGGGGCAAGAGGACGTACATCCCCTGCTGGGACTTTTTGACGACGGTGGGGATGATAGAAGTCCACTTCAGGTCCTGGGAAATAGTGAATCCCAGAAATCTGAATGTTTCTACAGAGGAGTGGTGGGGAAAACACACACCCCTGGGGGGCACCATTTCTGATTGTAGCATATCAGGGCATCAAGGAAGTATGTGGGGGAAAAAAAAGGGTTTTGATACGACTTATAACCCCAGTTTTTATAATAATTTATTTGAATTTATGAGAGACAGAACAGTAAAGATGCATTGAATTCAGTTGTAAGGTCACGTGTCTAATTTTGAGACATATAGCTATATTCAGTGTACATCGTTTATATATTTGCAATAGCCTAGCAGATTTATATATATGATTAGTGGCCACATGGTGATTTAGTATTTATTATTCATTTTTTTACCCTTTCCAAGCTACTCCTCATTATACTTTTCCCTTTCAGTCGGCCCTGCACATCACTTCTCTGACCGAACACACCAGCTCACTCCCTCTCTAAGAAGTTTATCTTCTCTATAAAGTTGAACGAAAACCCCCAGGATTTTTTTCTCTCACGATTCTGTTTTTGCAGCAGCAGGTGAGCCGTCCATGAAGGAAGCTTTTCATTAAACAAGTAAAACAAACAAAAGAAAAAACAAACCCAAAAAGAAACCGCCACGGTAGCTTATTTAATGACAATGAACCAATCAGCTGCACAAGAAAGAAGACATAAGAATTACAAGTAAAAAATAATAATAACATAAATCTAAAAATGCTGCTGTGGTTTGCTGAATAAAATTTTGTATGTGTTAAAAAACTTGAGCAGCACATCTGTAAGGACACACATTTTGTTTTTTCCTGTTTGTGTGTGTGTGAGAAAGAGAGAGACAGAGAAGCACAAAGCTCCAAATTACACATGCGATGTTCACATAAACGATTGTAAGCTACAGTATGTGTTAACTTTGTCACCTATAATGGTCAATAAGGCACCATTACAACCTTGTCGGCCATATTATCACTTGGTGCGACTGAGAAGTTTGGCTCACTGTTGCATTATCTAATTAAAATGTTGATAACGTCAGTCTTACATTTAATCATGTTATCTGTTACACTATACTAAAGTATATAAAGTTGAAACCCTTTGAACAGTTTACATAACCGTTGAAACAACCCTAAGTTAAGTGTGTCCTGAAACACCTCTGAGTTCTCTACCGACATTGCCGACATTGAGTCCAAACAACAAGTAAAATGGATGAGTGTAATTGACGACTCCAGGAACACTTAATAGGATTTAGATTTGTGGGTGCAAAGCTTGAGATAGGAGAGAAGGTCACCTTTATCATTTTTGTAAAAATTTGTCCATCATGGTGGGGGGAAAAATTTATTCAGCTTTGTGGTATAATGATTAAAAAACACTTATAATGAGGTGAAAAACCTTCTCCCCTTCTCTATGCCCCTTCTTATTTTGTTTATTTCAACCTTAAAAGGACACAAATTTAAATTAGCCTTTTTGATTAGGCATTCTTTTCATCTTCCGGGCACCAAGGATAAAATGTCACATTCCGACTCATTGTCTTTGGTGCTTTTGGGACAAGTTTAAACACTTAAAGTGTTAAAGTGTCTGTTAAAGTGAGGACAACACGTTGTTTATAACTTCTTCACTATAAGACAAAATTAATAGGAAATGGCAGCACAAATTCTGTATAAATCCTCTCACCCAAATCAATTCCTGAACAGGAGATAACAAGATAAGGGATGACAGTTTCTTCTGCACAAGGTCTGAACTTAGCGTTGTTTCCCATGGTGCGACTGAGAAGTTGCACATGCACACCGCAGATATGTGGCCATATTTAGGTCTGTTATTTCTGCTATCAGACCTGAAGGAGGAGATTCACAGCAGGGGGAGTGAAGGCGGGAACAATTCTGCGCACTGAGATAAAAGAAAGAGATCATTCACTTAATTAAACTCCACCATCTTATGTTCTTTTTCTGACCTGTGAACTAACCACTTTTAACGTTTGGATAGCCTTTTTCGAGCAGGTGTTTTCTCTGCTGCTGGTGAGTGCCGCTGGTGAGGTTTAAGGTGAAGGAACTAGGTCTTAGTAAAACACACGACACTTTGAGGCTCGTGTTGTTTCAGGCCACCTCTCACCTCAATCTGCATAGGCATTGGGGTTAATTAGGAAACCCACTTTACTGATGCGTTTCAAAGGATGAAATAAAAAATTAACAGACAGTCCTTTCACGCCAGCGGGAAACCATGGTGGATAAACAAGGAGAACACCTTGTCCCGGATAGAAGCTCTCACAGAAAGTATTTGGCTGCTCCCAAAACATGACAGGGAACAGAAGTACTACAGCACAGATGTTGTGATCAAAGGGGATTGTGTTCTCCCTCCAATGCTCACTCCTTAAAACACTACCTACTGGAAACTTTGGCAAATTTTTCTCTTTGATGGCTTCAAAAGGTCAGGTATAGATTAAAAGTAGTAAAAGTAATACAGCAGGATCTGTCCTGGGAGAGATTGAGGAGCCCTGCCTGTACATGGTACACCAGTTTTCATGCTGTTTAGATTCAGAATCAAGCATGCAAACAAACAAGAGTTCCATATACTGGTTTGGAGAAGACGGCTCTCAGATTCATCCCTACAGCAGATGAACAATGAACAGTATAGGAGATGTTGCAGGAAGAGCGCTGGTGCACTCAGATGTCGTTAAAGATGTGAAAGTGTTGGCAAAGAAGAGATTGGAGTGTTGATCGCAAGAGAGGTACTGGTACATTTCTTGACTTTCAAAAAGGAATGCTTGATTTTTCTAAAGGATTTTATTGCAATGTTCCTCAACTGCCCTCGGCATGATTGCAGCTAATTGAAAGTGTAACGACATTATTGACATCATCAGAAGACCTTAAAATGGAAAGTGTGTTCCTGAATTATAATTCATGTTGGTAGATGTGAGCAAGTTCTTCTCACAGTCTGACATGATTTAAACCTGTGATGAATTAGGCGTAGGCTTAGTTCAGGCGGGCTACATAAGTCATGCTCAGCTAACAATCCCTGATAAATCAGCTGACCGGAGGGCCAACCCACATTAGCTGGTGGTTCAGTTCAGGTTCCCTTCCATGCATCCAATTAGCAAATTAAATTCAGGTGTACCATGGTGGCGTCTTTGGTACTGCTTCCTGCTTTAGCCACACATCGAAGAGCAGGGAGGTCCCAGAACAGAGCATTGCAAATATGCAGTAATGCATATTGAAAAGGGAAGTCAACAGTGGTTCTGATCGAGCTGATGTTCTGACAACTTGAGGGTGTTCAGAAAACATGCAAGCGTTATCATTCCTAATATGGAGATAATAGCAAACCCTTATTTACACATTTGCCAGATACAGTATAAAGGAGTATAATCATTAATTCTGACTTGTCCTTTAACTCCTGGGAAAAGTGAAATACGGTAGTATATTCCAGAAGATCTGGGATATTCTAGAATCATTTGCATCAACCGCAGGTGTTTTGTGCCAGCACAAACCTACAGATACTGTTTGAGGCTCTATCTCCATTTTATCCACACAGGTAGATATCTACAAGATATTGAGGTGATCAGATTTTCTGATTTTTCTTACACCAGGATTGGCCACCAGGTGTAAAAAATGTTGTAAAATAACTAAATAATGATAATATTTTAAGCCGTATCACCATTGCTATGAATGCAAACAATCAGGAGATCCTATACTTTCATGGTGAAACTCCGACCTGTCTCCTGCTCTGCTACTGTCTTTGCTGCCATTTTTCTGAGCGTATCAGTGATTTTCAGCGATATATCCTTGCAGTTGTGAGCCAACTGAGTAGACTAGTTTAGCTCAGCTTTTGATCTAACCTATTCTAACAGAAAATCCTGGTTTAGGCTGATGCCTACCCTCCATTTGGTGCTAATTTGAGGACCCTGGGATTTTGACTTGTTAGTTTTAGTTTTAGTTTTTTTTTCTGAAAACAGCTTGCGGAGACTGAAAATATCAGTGCTGTGAGTGAATACAAGCTGTATTTATTTATTTGTCATAAATTTATTTGTCAAATTTATTTGTATTTTGTATTTATTTGTCAAGCTGTGGGCTTGACAAATAAACAATGAATCCAAACCCATTATAAAGCTCAGTAAAATTGAGGACAGCTGCAGATTGTGTGTCTGTGTGCAGTATGCAACTGCATATTTTCTTTTTGTCATTTTGTATATAATAAAAGTATAAGCAATAAAAGAAAATAAGAGTATATTAAAAATATAATCTTTATGCTTGTTTTCTTTGTTTGTTAGACTTCTAACTCTTAACATCGTCCTCACTTGACACTGGACCGGGTTTAGGGCATTTTCATTTATTTTTTAGTATAACCTCCTTACAGGTTGCTATTTTGGGAACATTTTACCATATTTACCAAGGTTTCCTCCCCAATTGGAAAACCTCTCTTGCTTCCCCGGACCCAGCTGTGGGTTGGGTTGTGTTTGCTATTATTGGTCAATAAGTCACTTGGCTGCCCTTGCTTTAATACATATAAAAACTGCAAACAGTTAATTCATTTTTCATAATTTTTTTCCTGTATACATTATTATTTTAGGTTTTAGGCAGTGTTAGGTGTCAATTAATAGGCCTAAATGAAAAAGAGCACCGGCTCCCTTCACTTCATGCAGCGTTTAAAGGTCTTTGTAGGTCTTTCGCCTGTTTTGTATTCCAGACTGAAGGAGCCATTATAGGTCATATGAAGGATCAAAGTTCACTGATCAATGCCTCTTTTAGAGTGGTGCCTGGTGGTGATGTTATAGCCTTAAGGTCATTATAGAATGTGACGGTGGTGGAAAATGATATGACAGAATTTTTGACCCTTTACTCCATCCCAGGGATAAAACCCCAAAACAAAGAAAACAGCAACCCCCTAAATACAGGTAATGGATCAGTCTATATAGCATAATAGAAATACTTCACCTCTTGATGAAGGATTTTTTTGTCAGAAGATTGTCTGACTCGTTTGGTTGATGAGGATTTTTTGGAGCTTGATGTGTCCGGTTGAATAATTGAAAGTACACCCGTTTACCTCTGGATGCAGTTCTCTCAAGACTCGTCCCCCTCAATAATTTAGCTTGTTAAGACTTTTATCAAAATCTCCATGAAACATTTATCACACACTGGGACTTCTCACAACCCTCGTTTTATGATCACCACTATGGGCAGTTATGCCATCTGACAGCTATTGTCCTAATGGAAGGTTGAGCATGCAAGTCGATCATGTCAGCTAATTGCGTGCAACGCCTCACAATTAGGACAACTACTTCAGCCAGAACAAATTCATGTACTTTGAGGTAGGACTTGCATTCATAATACTTGTCCCACTGAACACCTCCATTCCCAAGAAATTTGAATTTGAATTATGCAAGACAACATGAATTGAAATCAAGAGCATTATAGTATAGTAAAACAACATTCAAAAACTAAAGAAGAGCAGTGGGTTTTGGAAGAACTTGGAAGTAATTGATGCTCTAGAGTTGAGCTCTGCAGAGAATTGTCAGGAACAGAGTAAACATTTTACTTACAGGAGATGCTCGGCGGAGTGTTGGAGTTTTTGGGGTCTCTCTAGGGAAGCAGCTGATACTGTGTACATGCCTTAAAAAAAATTAAACCAAGGTCAATTCTTTATGTTTTTCCAATACATACCTGAAATGGTTTTGTACGATGAACAGTTGAAATGAAACTGCAACAAATTTTGTCACAGATGTCCTTTAAGATTACATTATTATATTAGTAGCCCTAATTCGAAAACTATCTTACATATTACTCCTTTAATGCAAGTTGCTAGTATGTAGCTTTATTACTTTCCTCAGATTAGGGACTTAAATTTGCTTCCATCCCCTATCCCACAAAAAAATCCATAAAAAAAAATCCCCTCTCCTGATAACTTTATTTAATTCTGTCTATAAAATTTTAAGTTATCATGTTAACATATAAACTAACAAATAAACTAAAAACATAACCTCTTTAGTGGAAGTAAAAAAGATGGGAGACTGTTTGAAACAACTGAAAAGACTCAGCATGCTACCTGTAGTCTTAAGCAATTTCTTTGGATATCGTTCCTACAGTATTACAATTATAACCTGTGTAATGTTGGTTTGATTAGAAATATTTTGAATTCCACTGTGCAAGAAGAGTATACATCAGTTATCTTTTAGCATAGATGATTCATAGAAACATCGCACTGGTCCCCAGTTTGAATCCTGCCTTTGGCATCGAGGTCGACATCCTCCAACTCTGCTAATATGGACAAGGAAACCAGGCAAATTACTTGAAATCCTTAAGAAGCTGTAAATGTCTGCACTTGACTGTGAAAAGATGTCTGAGGATGATGTAAAAACGTTTGTGTTAAATCCTGTGAGGATGTCAATGTAATATCCGTAGTGAATATTTAAAATAAGTTTTAGAAAGACTTTAAAACCTTAGACAAAGACGTTTAATTGACGTATTTTTGGACTTGTGATACTTGCTCAGTGTGATAGAACCTCAAACAACATGGCATTTTCTCCATTGATTGTTTACTGGCAATGACATGGTTCCAAAAAGGCTCTTTTACCTTAACCCTCCAGCCACTTTTCCTGGAGTAATGGAGTGCATAATGTCCACCAGCCTACAGCCATCCACCCCTCACTCCAACTCAACTACATCCCTAACCAAAAATTGCCCCATTCTAAGTCTAAAAACCAACTGGATGTTGACAAAAACTTCAAACAATAATAATGGTAGTGGTGATAGAAGGTGCAGCAGTATTTTTATAAAGTCTATGAACTTCGCCCAGAAGTGGATTAAAATTTCAACCCTCTGTTGGTGTAAGACAAGTGATGAAGCTCCAGGTGCAGTTTTATCTGTAAAATATTTATATATATATTCCAACCAAGTAATCTCTAAGCACCGTAGTTGGTTTCTCATCAGCGATGTGCAGTTGGTGCTTTTTGTAGCCGCATTTCTTAAATTTATCTTTCAATGCATCGTTTTGATTGAAATCAGCAGGGTCTTTACAAATAAAACACATAGTTTAGACCATCTGAATTACCTATGAACGTGTCTAATTATTACAGCTTCTCTCTCTTCCATACCTCGTCAGAGCTCAGATTTGCCCCAGATAGAATAACCCCCACTCAAAAAAAAAAAGAGTCTTGCACAACAAAAGGTAGTATTTATGCTGTTACTCATGCTGTTGTGCTATGTGGGCTAAAGTAAATGTGTACTCACTGTGCATATAATTGAACATTGCAGTCAATTAGATACAGAAATGTCACCTCCCCAGTTGTGGCACACTTCATTAAGGCTGGTATACATGCCTAGAAGAGGGTTTTGATTGATAGTTATTGAAAAAAAGAGCCATTTATGATGCACTCCCTGGACACTTTGGTCCCCAATGGCCTAAACTTGGCCAATTGACTGTGACTCTCCAGATTTGGATTGTAACTCTTCCTTTGACTTTGAATTAGATTTTTTTTTTTTTTTAAATCTATAAAGACTTACAGAGAAATATCTGCTGTCAAACCTTATCCTTGAACCAAAGCTTTTTTTTTTTTTTGGTCTTGGTCCCTTGATAGAACAATGAGGCTGCTTCAGGCTTGAGGGGACGAGAATTTGATACTAATGGCTGCACTTGTGGTAAGAGAGCACAGGAGCAAGCAGAGTGCACACTTAACTTTCTCTCACCACTTTGAGGTCACAGAGCCACCGAAGCCACAGTATATGTCTATGGGATGACACAGATCGGTGAGTGCCACATCAGTAAATTTACCTTCATTTGGCGAGCCAATTGGTGGAATTTCTTTAGTCAAGCCATCTGGGCGGTATGTAAATCACTGAATGCATCACACCTCTGGCTGGGCGCACCGACCTTTCTGCTTCCCGAGTGACCCTGAATTACGAGAATTACTCTCTTGTGACGCCGAGTGCACCGTGTGCAGCATCACATTGAGAAACATAAGCCAGGACAATTATCTCTGTATGATTTCTTTTGCAAACATGCCAATTACCGACACTGCCAGCTGCACACAGATGAAGTCGCGCAGGGGCCGAGCACACCCACTTTGAGAACCCTTAAAAGAAAAAAACCTGCACTTGCCTGTGGATGTAGGTTTGATACCGCAGCCACACATCTGGTAGTTCACAGGAATTGGACCCTTTTCTAAGTTTTTTATACTCAATCTAGGATCCTAGTATCTTAATGTTTGATGTTTGCAGTGCTACAACCGCCTCTCCGTCAACGTCATTGAGATCATCATATGACAATAAAGCTCTTTCAAATCAAATAGGTGTATGTTCCTGAAGGCAAAACTTGACTCTGTCAATTTAAATCAATTCATCACTTCTGTCATTTTAGCACAGAGAGCATTGGTAATCGCTATTCAACAGTGGCCTTCCGCACTCTGACGAACTGACATATTGGTCTAACCCCGGATGCAATACGGGCATCACTTTGACCTTTTGTTATGTCAAATCAGCATTGTGTTTTCTGTCAAAGCTTTTTCGTCACATCTGACCCCTGTGCTCTTTTATTGTACCGTTCCTGGACCCCTTTGGTGGTTTTTTCTGAGTGAAGCAGCATCCCACCTGGGAGCAGCTTGGTAGGGGGGAGGCAGGGAGGAATTATTGATTGTAATAAGCCAGGCAAATGACCTCTGGAGTATTTTTAGACTAAAGCCATATGACTTGGGAGGAAGCGGGCCATTTTCATGAATGTGGAATGAGACGGTCGTTTCTCTCAC
>KV751326.1:5734490-5772018 GCA_001698575.1 Mola mola
CTCCTTATACTTATCCTCTCTGCCCTCTATACGAAAATGCCACTGAAAGATTGAATTGTTTGCTAATGGAACAATCTCCATCATCTTTAACTTAAAAGCCGTTCACTATAAATCAAAGCAAACAAATGATTAATGCAATTTTATAACTTTATGTAAAGGTACGTTTCCACAGTGCATCACAAGCAGTAACATTTTGAAACAAAAGAGTCAAGAAATTACCGTAGGTTGATTTCATGTCCTTGTCCGTGCGGTCACATATTGTTCCATAACAGCTGTGTAATTTCCTCTCTGAGGAATTGGATGAAAGGTTCAGACTCCTCTGTGTTCACATGCAATCTGATGATAAGCCCCTTTTAATGGATGGGAAATGTTTTTTTAGTGAGAGAGTTACATGGCAAACACCCTGATTAATCTGTCAATCTTTGCACAACAGAATAATGTTTGACACTTCGGTTTTTTTGATTGCTCCCCCTCGGTTCTGCTTTTTATTTACCATGCACAAAAACAGCATTTTCCTGGAAGGCACTCCTGAAACCGATACATACTCCCAATTAGACGTTGTCATATCACAAACATATACTCCCGGCTCACTTGACAGTCGCCTTTCGTTACTAGCACAGTTGCCAGACGGCACTTTTCATTTTCCCCGATATGTGATGTGGGCGTTCACACATTTGCAAGCTCTGCATCCTGGCAGCTAATACTTCCAGACTAAAATAGGCTTGCCTATCACCTTCAGGGTTCATCCACCTCTCCGATCCTGCCGCACATTACTTTGATTACTGACCTCAGACATCCAAAAGCATACAGATTTCATTTCAGCACCCAGGGTGCCACAAAGATGTATTATGTTAAAGCTTTCATCCCTTAGCTCTTTGAACAAGTCTTTTGGAATATTATGATGCAGTGTTTGTGATACTGGATGGAGTCTGTAGACTGTAATGCAACATTGCTTTAATTTATATGTATTAGTAGAAGCAATAATTTGGTTATAATGAGTGCTTCAAGATGACCTTTATCAACATAATGAGGGAAAATTTTATATTAAAGGTACATAAAGTACAAGCTGTTCACTCTCAATGTATTGCATTTGTTTTCCCTACGTTATATCCTCCAGTTAAAACTCAAGTGGTTTTTGTGTTTTTAGAATATTATAGGATAGGATACGATAGAATATAGTTTTTGGCCACTTTGGGGCAAGATGTAAACATCATATTAACCATCATGGACAACAAACTACCAGTTTTGTGCATTCAAGACACATAAGGCCACAGGCTTTAGTTGGACTTCTGTTGACTTCTGGCCACCTGATGTACTTTGAATCACATTGGGAAGTTGTTAAGCAATACATTAAGACCATTTAAAGAGACTTTTTCTCTGAAACAGCAACATGTTGATTATGCAAAACAAGGTTAGAGAATCGTGAGTAAACCCAAACAGTACAGATGTGGGCTGTTAAAAATATTCAAAAGCAAACAAACAACAATAACAACAACAACAACAGCACCACAACAAACAAAAATGCTATAAAAAAAAAGCTAAACCTATAGACCCTTTGAGCAACACCTTTCCTACCACTAGTTGGTTTTAGTCTCTTCTTAATCTAACGCCAGCTGTGCAAACAGCATTCGTGAATAATGATACTCCCTTTATTTGTGAGATTCCTGTTTATTGGACCAAAAATTTAATGCAAATGCAGAAGCCTATCAATGTCCCCTGCAAAGTTCATCATCTTCTTCCTTCTTCACTGCAGAGCTAAGGAGCCTGTATTGATGTGGAGACATGACAACCTCCTCCCGACTGTCTGTAAATCAAAAGTCAAACTACACCAACTCTAATACAACTTTATCTTCTGCATGTCGGTGGCTTAATAGAAGTATTTACATTTTAAATGTGTTGTGTTTTTTGCGCAATTGTCAATTCCACCGCCACTTGCAATTTGTGTTTGTGCAATCACTGCCAGGAGTGACTAGTCATGAATAATGCATTTCATCTTCAAAAATTCAGCACTAAGGGTTTGATTTGCACAGTTATATTTTATCCTCATCTCCCTTTGCTTATCTCTGATAGTCCACCTCCATCCAGTACCACCAGCGATTCAGCCTTTGTGTTAAATAATTCAAATGCCACAATAATTGAATGGAATGGATCCCGCAGCCTGCGTATCCGCTCAGCTTTAACTGACTTCCTGTTTTCCTTGAAAATGATATCTGAGACACAACCTCCTCGCAGCTCCTCTGTAGCAGCTGGTAGGCTGTGAGCCTGGCAGGGCAATGAAAGCTGTGGAATAAACAGATTCCTCCTGGCAATCTCTGGCACAGAAATGCAAAAAAGACTTTATTTGTTATCAATTCACATATGCTGAGGAGGGAAAACGGGGAAAAGCTGTGGGTGAAGGGCTGGTTGAAGAGGGGTGGCTCTGATGGGATTCCCCCGACATGACACTACCGTGTTCAGTGCTTGCGTCAATAAAGCCAGCTTAAACTGCTTAATTATATTATATAAGCTATGAGATCAAGGAACATACTGAACGTCTATTTCTAAGCACAGTGCAGAGCGTGTCTCTGGCCCACGTCTGCAAATGCATCTCTCCTACCTCCACATTTTATTCCAAACTGACTTTACGATTCTGATGTCTTGGATTAAAAGAAGGCCTTATTTTCAGGATTCTGCTGCACTTAACAGCTGCTAGTGTTAGATTTCAACTAAATCCTACCAAGAACAAAAACAAATCAGTCTTCATCACAAAGGAATGTTCATTATATCTCCCTGTCCCATAAATTGTCATTAAATGGGTGTCTGTTTTCACAGTTTTCACAGCTTTGGATGGCTCAGTTTTGCAAACTTTATTAATAAAACATGCACTGGAGCTTTTAAGGAGCTTTTAAGCGGCACAGCTCACATTCTTATCAGCATAATAAAACACCCTAAATAATTACTAAAATATTCTGTAGCATTCAAAAACCTATGTGATTCGATATAGAAGACATTTGTTTGCATGATGTTCGAACGTGTGCAGGAGATTTGGTGTGACAAGACCAAAATAATGGTCTGCACTGTAGAATCTGCCATAATGACATACACACTCAGGGTAAGCAAGCAGTTTTCTATCATATTGATGCAAAGAGCATAGCTGCATGCGATGTTTTTGCTGCTATTGGTTCTATATAAGCACATATGGTGCACGAATGACACCCCCTACAATTGTATACAGATTACACATTGTCACACCAATTATACCTATTTTTGAATATCGAAGGTGAAGGAACAATGAAACATATTTGAAAGCAACAACAGCAAGGTTCTTCCTCATAGTTACCCTGCAGAGGCCAGAACAATCGGTTTCCACTGTAGCCACAGAATTGTAAAACTCAATATGAAACCAATGAGCCATAAGAGAGAGGCACAAATTATTAGGGCAGTCAGTTCTGTATCGACTGCAATGCCATTAAATAGATTGTGTCAACTTTCTGCTCATGGCTGGAAAATAAAAGCTCCAATATTATGCATGGCAATGTCAGGCATATGATTGCTCACTGATCAATATTTCCATTAGCACATTTTATTTTGAGGCATAATGGAAGTCGTTAAATGTCACAGCTCAGGTCTAAACAAAATTACTTCCCTCTGGATCACCAGATCCTCCACAATACTGTGATTGCCTGCGTGTCTTGTGAATTACTACCCTTTTTCTCTTGATTGTGATAGCCTGGTATGCATTTTAGCAAAGAAAACTGCATAACAGTCATTCTTTGATGCAAGCTGTTAAAAATAACAACCAGGAATGTTCGATAAGGGAGATGCATTCCCCGAGACTAAGGGTCTTACAAGTTGACTGCACAGTAATTACATCTCCTGAGGATCCAGGAGAGGAAAGTTCTCAAAAAATAGGGGGGGAAGCTGGCAAGCCAGGAGAACTTCATGCTCTGCAGGCATTTCCACGCTCTCCACCCTCTTGAAACAAAATATGAATACTAATATCTCATCAGCAAACAGGCCAGGAACACAAGAGACACTTGTGCTGGTTCGTTCAGTCACTCTGTCTTCTAGCCATGAAATTAAATGTTTTGTTCATACAAGGATGTCCAATGCCGTTTCAAAGAAATAAGAATCCTTGGATGGATTTGCTAAGGTACCTTGAGGCTTTAGGAAAGATTTCTGCAATAGTCATCTAACTGCTGCACAGCCTTTTGGTTTATTTCAAATTCAACTGAAAGGAATCACCTTCTGCCTCTTGACAGAAGTCTATCAATATTACTGAAAGCTACTTGTGGCGCACCTAAATCGTTTTAGCACTTATGTTGCAAACTCAACTGGATTGAGCAATTTTTTCTTTATAATATTAGGTTTAATATTATGCCTGAAGATGTTCGGGATAATCCCAGTATGTTATTTTTTAGGTGTATTGTAAAGAGATGTGATAAATATAAGCAACACCCAAGTGGAACATTTGTCACATGACCATCATTGCTGCTTCATTTTATCTGTACTTTACAGATTTATACTTTGTTACTGCGGTTCCAAATCCTGGGACCCGAAACATACTTTGTGGCTTTCTTTATTGTCAAAACTCTGGCTTTATTTTAGAAAAAAAACCTGTAATGTACCCGTTAAAGTGGTGCAACAAAAGGTATTACCTGTGCATGGGACATACAATAAGCGAAACACCTCTACAAGCACCCCTGGGTGCCGATGAGAGATGAACAAGGATTTCATGTAAAAACAACAGCTCTCCATGACATTTTGGACAGTTTGAACAGATGATGTGCATCTGGCAAAGTGAGAAAGTGGTTAGAGAGAAAATTCAAGCATGATAAACTTGGTTACTTGTCTTGGTTACCATAATCTGCATAAATCATTTTGGGGATCACTGCTTTGGCCAGTAGTAAAAACTAGAGTAACTTAAGAATAATTAGTTTAACGTAAAGGCAAATCTGTGCGCTCCAAAGTTTTTCAGATCATTGAACTGCAGGTCTTTGCTTCTTTAATCAGCTCCAATACAGTTTCTTGATCTTCTTACACAGACACTCTAATAATTATACCGGGAATCTCAGTTTGAATTGTTTTTCATTCTTCACATGTTTTTTCCCTGCTACTTTATATGTGTTTATGAAAAAGTAAAATGCTGTGAGTTCCTTCGAAGATCACCTGAAAACCTCACATTGCTCCTCCATTCTGACAGGCTTTTCACCTCACCTTTGACTATTTGCATTCAGAACACCATGTTAATATAGCTGGACAATATTTGACACAAGCTTGCTGTTTTCAACTAAACCTTTAATAAGAACGCACCTCTCTTATTGATTTATTCTTCAAGAAATTGTGGCTGAGCTTGTTACCCAGATTGTACCAATATTTCTGTATCAGGCTGGAATACTGTGTTTCACAGCATATATTTGCGTTTGTTGCCATCTGCCTCAGATGAAGAACATACTTGATAGCACAATTCTGCTTTTGTAAGTAAAATATTTAATTAAACTAATAGGCTTGGCCAGGGTCTCTGCGCCTGTGAGAAACCTCTCACTTAATTTGCATTTAAATAGGAAAACACTGACCAAAATACTTCAGTTGTTTGTGGGATGACTTTCTGTCAGCTGGGGTGATTTGCTGTGATTTACTGCTTTTGAAATGTTTGATTTGTGAATCTAATGATCACTGCCTCCGTTGTCTCTTGTTATGATTGATTGTTTGATTGTGTGCTGAGACCGGCTCCTTTTCTCGTTTGCTGTTTGCCAGGTAATAAAACGTCACATGTGCAGCATATAGAGAGAAAATGTTTCCTTCAAGTAGAGAAGTCGACTCATTTTTTGTACTTGCAGGCAGCTGAAGTGGAACATTCATTTCATCAGCTGAATTGGGAGTCATTGTGGGAAATCAACCCCTTAAATTGTTTTGATTCATATTGAAGGCCCTCTCTTGTCGCCATATCACGGTAGCCATTATCACTGACTTTGAAATGGTAATTAAGTCTTGTTAATGAATATTTACACAAGTTATATATGTGACATGAACACACTCATTACATTCAGGGCGGCCATATATTGACTACATTTATCCAACATGACAACTGCATTGATGAAAGCTCGCTCGAATGCTAATTTGAACTTGATGCACATTTCCTCAGAAATGTTCGTGAGATAGGACATTATGTGCGTGAGAGAGAGAAAGTATGTTGGTAAAAACCACTAACCTACAGCAAAAATATTCAAGCATGTGATCGGCAGGATTATTAATATTATTATTGGTTTACTGAGTGTAGTAATGAGTCAATTGGTATTATTAAGTTGGAAGACACAATGATGATTTTAGGGTCTATTGGGGCTCTTGCCAAAAATTCACAGGGGCCCCCTCCTACCAGCAGCCATCACCATTCTGTTACTGATAATGTGACACCAGCAAAAGAATTGCAAAATGTAAACAATGTAAACATGTGTGTTTGGTTGCCTCACCTAATGACCATTTGTGTTTCTTCACATTTTTGAATCATAGTTATAAAGAACATTAAAAACATTCTAATTTAAAACTATACACGAAGAACATTAAAAATCAGAAACAATAACATTTAAATGAGTCAAACCAATTTGCACATTTTGAGCCACTGCTCTGCTTTAAAGTTTGCCAGCCCTCAGGGGCCCCCACTGGCTTGGGGCCTCAAGCAGGTGCCTGCCTTGCCTGTTGACAAGTGGCAATTCAGAGAAAACAATTATTTTACTTGCTCTATAAACAGCAAAAAAAATTTAAATAAACATGGGGCCTTGTAGAATAATGTGACTATATTGTATATACGTTATAGAGGGTAACACATATTAGGAATCAGCTCTCTCTCCTCCTCCCACGTTCTGTAATCTGAAGTTAATTTTAGGGTTACACTAAAGGGCACACCACTATACTTAATATAGACAGAAACGACAGAACATGCAGTGGAAACCGTATCATGCACAGTGTTGTATAGTATTTGTCTTCATCCGTCACGGCGGCAGCCTGTTTAGCAAGGAAGCCCAGGCCACTCTCCCTGGCCACTTCCAATAATTCCTCTGGGAAAGCACCAGTTGCATTACCAGGCCAGCAGAGAGATGTAATCTTACCACAGTGTCCTGGCTCTGCCGGGGTCAAGACCAGGTGGTCTTGTCCAAAACACCTCTCCATGGAGATGTCCTAACCAGATGCCTGAACTACCTCAGCTGGCTCCTCTTTCCTTGGAGATGTAATGGCTTTACTCCCCGCTCCTCAACCTATTTCTAAAGTCGGGCCCAGGCACCCTTCAGAGGACACTCATTTTGGCTGCTTGCATTTGCAATCTTC
The DNA here is from genome assembly GCA_001698575.1 of Mola mola. Classification (NCBI taxonomy): domain Eukaryota; kingdom Metazoa; phylum Chordata; class Actinopteri; order Tetraodontiformes; family Molidae; genus Mola; species Mola mola. The sequence goes on from KV751326.1 coordinate 5,741,793, forward strand.
TTCTCTCAGTCACCACCAAGAGCTCATGATAAAAGCTGATTAATGAACATTGACTGACTAGTAGTGTGAGTTTGAGTTGAGTGTCTCCTACCAGCTCAACTCTCTCTTCACCACGTTGTAGTATAATGTCTGAATCACTGCCAACGCTGCTCTGATCCATCAGTTCTTCAGGTTGGCTTTAAAAGTGACTTGTTATTCTATCAGAATGCCACCATTAAAAAGCAACAAAACCATTGCCTAGAGAGTAAAGAAACTCAGAGAGTACTACTATTTTCACTTGGTGCTGGATTGTGATCACCTTTGTTCATAGTCTAGTAAATTAACAAAATTAAAATTGATTATTTACATTTTTGAGAACGGAAACACAATCTCATACTCTCAAACTACATGGCGTACTTGTTTTTCTGAACTACCACCCGACCTTAATATAATGCTCCCAGGAAGCAGGGTTACTTGTGGTCCCCCAGAATCTCGTAAAGTAGAATGGGAGGAAGAGCCTTCAGTTATCAAGCTCCTCTCCTGTGGAACCATCTTCTAGTAACAGTCCGAGACTGTCACAGTCTGACACAGTCTCTTACTTTAATAGTAGGCTTAAAACTTGATAAAGCTTACAGTTAGGGCTGGCCTCTGTGCCCCCTTGTTATGCTGCTATAGGCTTAGGCTGGGACATCCCATGATACACTGACCTCCTCTCTCCTCCTCTTCCTCGGCCTCTTTCTCTGCTCCTCTACATGCCCATGTCCAAACAATGCATTAGACTAACTTTACTTTTTGCCCAGAGTCTTTTTGCTTTGTTTTGTAGGTTTTTATAGGTCCTGGTCGGAGTTGCTGCTGTGGTCCTGCTTGATGTCCACTGCTTATATTATATCACAATATGAAAATAAAGAGGAAAAAAATGCAATAGTCCTGAGTGCACTTGCAGCACTATCAATAGTACAATCAATTCCGCAGTGACTACAATTAAAGTAATAAAAGAGTCCTTTGATTTATCAAGGCATCATATTTGATTCAGATCTGCTGGAAATATTTCCTGAACAAAAATTATCATCTTGATAGGCTTGTACTGTAAGAATATTTGAAATCGGTGTGTAGTTGTGCAGTAGAAATTTACTGTTACAGGTAACAATTATTTGACCACCATAATGTCTTTAGCAAAACTATTCGGTGGTATATAAAGATGGGTGTCAAGGTTTGGTAAACATACCATTTCATCTATAATATCTGTATATGTGACGTCAGACACCATCATGGAGAGTGACTCTAGATGATACGGCCCCTGTTGAGTTGGTGGCACCTTAATCAGGATCAGTATGATGGCACTTTTTCACAGCTACAGTGACACGAGAGCTTATTTATACCCCATTCCAATGGATCGGGCCCCAGAAGTGAATCTGCTGAATCAACACTAGTACCTTTCATGCTTATGAAATATTCACAAGAGTACATCCACTTTATTTAAAGTACTCATATTTCATCTCAATAACACGGTTTAATCTTTCTGATTACTTGAGAGCCAACAAGCTGTGCACATGAGCTTCCGTCCATACAGTATTCATTTAAAAACCATCTGTTGGAATTGCTTTGAACATTCTCCTTGGATCCCTGCTCCTTTAATCTGAGTGGTAGATAAACATTGTGGTTATAATAATTCTGTGGGTTGGAAATAATGGAGATGCTTACTGGATTGTCTACTAAATGCGTTTGATTGATGGTGGATGAAAGGAGACCCATCACTATGAACAAATTCACACTGTTGCTTTAGATATGATTGAATGATGTTGTAAATGTATTTCTTAGCTGCTGCGCAGTGGATTCAAATACATTCTTTTTCTCTTACAAATTGTGTAAACATTAACAGTATGGGCAAAAGCTGTTTATTCACGCACTTCAATCCACACCCACAATGCTAAAGAGATTCCATCTATACATCACATTATTCCTGTTCACCATGGAAATGTTAAGGTGATCAAACAGCAATTTTATGGACACAGGGTTTTGTTTTTTTTTGTTTGTTGTTTTATTCTTATTAGCAGTAAGATTAAAAATGATTTTGATAATCAGAAAATGTTGAATATTGAATCTACTATTTTACATGACATAATATATCCATAATCCATTAGAGGTAAAAATAGAGAAAGTCAGTCAGTGGACCTTAAAAAATGATTGGTAACACTTTATAATAAGGGTATATTAATTGACATTAGTTAATGCAGTAATAAGCATTTACCAGAGTTAATTGTGTAATGTAATAACTTACTAACAGTCCTCATGTTAATTAAGGTAGTTATTCAATAGTTTCTAACCACACTATTAACAGTAGTTAACACAGTAATGGCCATTAACTAACTGTTAAATAACAATATTACAAAAATATTTTGATACAGATGGCCACCTGACACCAATGCTTATGAAGCATTTATTAACCTGAATTAACCGGACAACAATTCTCTTTACAAACCGTATTTTAAAGTTGAAAACAAATTTCATCTCTTAAATGACCCTTAACAGTTTGTTTTACTCAAAAAATTAACTAAAATCTGGGATACTTTGTATTTTTAACCACCTTTTAACCACCTTTTCATCATTTCCACAGAAGAGCTTAGTCATCTCCGTGTTCTGAAATCTACATAGCACAAAAATCATGAATAGTCATCATCATTAATTAAAGGGATACAGGGAATAAGGCTTTGCTGAAAATACACCTCCTTGTGTGCCTTGCGATGCTCGCTAACAAGGGGAATGCAAGTTTTATCCTGTGAGTAATCACAAAGACAGAAATGGAGAGTGATGTAGGAGGGCAAGAGACCTCTGTAGTACTTTGTCAGCCGAGTTGACTCGTCTTGGCATGAGTAAGGTCGTCTGAAGCTCTGAGTACCATGTGTGCTACACTAGCCTGTAATGGAAAGCAGTCATTATAATCTAATTAGGCAGACTAATGACGTGCCACAGAGAGCCATAAGGCCAAGACAGTCTCTTTCATGCCCGTCTGTTTCTTACTAAAGGCAGCTCTCGTAGGGGCAAACATGTCCTTAACGTTATTTCCCAGAATGCCCGGATGTCGAGCGAGAGTCTTCTAAAATTTTCGGCAAGTGGAAATAAAATGATTAGTTTTAAAAGCAAATCATTTACCATTTACTGTCTATTATTTTTACTGCAGGAGTTTTATCATTTTCCCAGTGCTTTTACATAAAAACTGGACGAATCATGGCTAGGGACTGGCTAGGTGAGTCAGAGCTCTGGTTCTGGAAAGACTCAAGGTTGAGCAGGCAGAGAAAGACAGGAACTTATTGCATTTACAGGGTCAGAAGTTGGATGAAGCCAAAAAAAGATGTTTGTGTGTGTGTGTGTGTGTGTGTGTATGTGTTGGAGACTGCTTTCTGAAGAGCATTTTCTGACTGACCAGGGGAAATGCCTGTAATGTCTGTAATGAACTTAAAAAGCAGAAGATTTTTCTGCTTTTTTCTCCAGAAGTGGGAACCAACCATTTTTTGACATTTTTGCTTGAGAAATGATTGATAATTAAAATAGTTGCTAACTAATGTTCTTTGATGAACTCACTTAACTACTACTACTGCTAAGATAAGATACCACGTGGGAGTGATGATCTGTGTGTAGGAATGAAACATGGCTGTTTATTTAAATTCTGCTTGAAGTACCGCAGATTAAATTAGATGAGGCCATCAAACAGGATTAATCCAGCACTGGGATGGAGCCTGGACCTGTTTTAGACTCCAGGCTGATGCAAGGTCTCATTGGATAAGGCTTTGTAGGTTTTTTTCAAAGGTCTCATCCAGAGTGGTTAAGTGCCAGTGTTGAATAATGTTGTTGAATCTTGCTGGGGGGAGATTACAGATAAGGATCCATCTGAAGATGCAGCGTAAAGTGAGAATATCAGACTCCAAAGACTAAGAAGTAGGAAACCAGGAAGCACGTTACTGCAAGTTTTTTGATATACAGTACGTTTTAGCAGTGCATGCACACATGTGGACTGTGACAGAAACTGTGTCACTTGAACATTTGAGGAAATTGCTGATACTTTGCATGCTCAAAGCAGAAACATTTCAGTTATAGCTTTGTGTAATAGTTAGTGTAATAGTACGGTGCACAAGTATGGAATTAGGTGATGATACTGAGATGGAAAATGGATTCAGCTAGACCGGTTTGCCCTTCAGTAAATAAACATAACAACCTCACGTTGGTAATATAGTTATTCAGGAATTGCTGTGCGGATGCGTTCGGGCCATTGGCCAAAAAATAAAACATCCCCATGTGGGGATGAAAGGGCCCTGAAAGCAGGAAGTGATAAATGCAGATTCAACTGTTTCCATTATCCTTTTTTAAACCAGAAAGTAATTGTGTGTGCATCAGGGATACATTTGTGAACCTTATCAAATTATATGTGGATTATTTTAAGAATATTTTTGGGGAGAGAGTCATTCACATTTAAATCCCAAACTGCATTTGTGAATCACGAGACGCATGACACATCACCAGTTTAATGTAGAAGCAACATAAAACTGTCCAAGTTAGTTTCAGTCAACACGAACAGATGATATAACACAACGTAAATTCCAAAGTGCAAAATTGCTGAGGTGCGTGGAGGTTCACACACAACCATTTGAGACCACTTCCTAAACCTGACCACATTGTTTTTTATCAAGAATGACTTCCCAAATGTAAACTCTTGTTCTTGTTTCTTAACCAAAGTGAGGTAAACCTTGTTCATGTGCACCACGTGAACCTTGGGGTGTCAGCCAGCCTGTTGAGATTCAGAGATGACTTTTGACTTAGGCCAGTGGCGTCAAAGGGTAACTTCTGCATCTGGAAATGTATCAACGGACCATGAAAAAACGTTGATTGAAAACTGATATCCTGGGATAAGCAGATTGCATTATCTGTTTCCTTGGAAATGTATGGAACTTGGTTGATAATTGAAAAACAATAAGTCACGTCGGCCATGTACACGCCAAACGGAATCTTGTTCACTAAGTGAGCCAAGTCTTACAACCAATAGTAGAAGAGACGATTTCTACTCCTGGTTGCGAAAAGCTGCTGTGTTAATGTTCCCTAGCATGAGATTTTCCAAGCTCAAACAATACAAACACAAACCTTCCTTATTAGCTCAATATTGTTGGGAACTAAGACATCTTTTGAAAATACTAGTTATTAAAGTGCCAATTTTAGCTACAATCGAAATGGAAGATGCTGTCTAGTAACATCAGTGGTGAAGTGGCGACCCATAAGCTGCTATTTGGGCAGGTCCTTGTCAGTTTACAAGAAATTACCACACGGTTATCCGTTCCTGGATAATCATTTTCCTAACAACCACTGTTTCAGAGAATGTGCACAACAGTGCAAATTATTATTTTTTTCAACTTGCAAACCTTCCTGCTGCTCACTGATTATTCTCCCTAATTACCCAGCCCAACTCCCAGTTTCCTCATTCAATGCACAAGTGTCCTTGAGCAAGACCTGTGACCTGTGGCCTTGAGAAAAATGAGAATTACTTTCATGAGTGAATAAAAAATTAACATCCTTCACTTATTAGTAACAGTAGGGATAATAAGTGACACTGCCACTGAAGAGGGTGCTGAGGACAATGGAAAAAAAAATGAAGGGTCTATTCTGTTTATTGTAGTACTCGCTGACATAAGAAGTGCTGAAAGTAAGGTAGCAGTTGCAGTTAAAGAGCAAATGAGTTTTGGGAATCCAATTAATTAAAATTTGATACACTACAAAATAATACAGTCTCGCTACCCGAATTCCAATATATAAATATTGAGATATCAGACAGATCAGGCTCAGACCTTTATTTCATGGTTGGCTCGGAATCAGGTTTGGTTCTTTTCAAAATGTGATTTCTTCAAAAAAGTTTATTGAACTGTGCCACTGGCCTGCATCCTTGTGTGTCATGTGTTGCACAGAGATGTATAGTGCAAAAATGGGATAAGGGAAAGCAGCTGTGTTAGCAGTGTATTTTTTGTTTTTTTTATTTGTTATTCGTTTATTGCAAGGTTGATTAAACCTTGACTCAATTTCAAAGAATATAAAAAACAAGAATAAGATGTACATACTAGCAGAAGACTTTCACTCTACTTGTCATTTACCTCATTTAAGAATCGATGGCAAAGCAAACCAGCAGATTGAAGGATGTAGAGAACATTGCATCCAACCCAAAAAATGTGAACTAAAAAATGAGTAAAATAAGAACAGTATTTCTGTATATATCGTAAACTACAGTATGCGCCCATAGGAAATACAACTGTGGGTCAATGGCCAAGTCCAAACAAACAAACAGCATGTTGCCATGGAACAATCACGTGTTAAGAATAATCAGAAAAGACAACATTGGATGCACCAGGAAAAACGGATGGATTGTCTTTGCCGCATGTAAAAAAAAAAAAAGGAAACAATGACATTATCTATTTTCATTCAAATGAAAAAAAACCCAAAACAATCAATATAAAAATTAAAACCATATAATTTATAAAAGGATTATACAGCATAATTTAAACCTGCAGTATGAGAAAACTTGAACAGAAAAGCCAAGTAATTTACAGTCCCTGCAGCTTTGATAAACTACACATATTTAATGTGAGAACTGCTATCATGCAAAGCCATTTTGTTTAGTGGTGGTTTCATCTGAAATAAAAAGGTCAGTGTTGGATGATTTTTTCCATCTGTCAATGTCTCCGCCTGACAGATGAAGGGTGTGCAGAACCTGTTCTGCAGCTCCCGTCCTCCATCACTTATATATTTGCGTTGAAGATCCCTACACAGCTCGTTTCTTTCTTCCGGCCAACATGCATTCAGTCCCTCCACCATCTGCTCTCATGATTCACCAAAATCATGTAGCCATTGTGCTCTGAAGCGGTGCAGCCCATTTCCTGTCACCTCGAGAGGGATCTCAAAATGCAAAATAAAAGACTGTTGTCTTACAAACAGTCCTGCAATGTCTGAATGGTAAATATTGCACATTTAGGTAACAAGCAACTATCTAGCTCACACTTTTACCACTTTTTGACCATTGTAAGTATACGTGTTGGTAGTCAGGATAGTGATCCACTTTGGTCTGCTGAGGTGCCTTGATATAACTCTAAACAACAGCTACTCTGTCAAGATGGCATATTAGAGGCATGTGAAGTTTATTTTTAGCTGGCAGGGATGACCAAAACTGTGAAAGTAAACGCCAAAAAGAATTGGAGTGAATTATAACGGGGTCAGCTACAGGAAGGGTTCGTTTTTGCTGCGAGGACAGAGGGGTTAATACAATATTTCAGTATATACCAGTAATACTATCGCTGGTCTAGTAATTTGCCTAAAGCATATTATCCCACAAAATGTACAAACAAATTTAGTGCGGGCAGACTTTATCTCTAATATCAAAGTTCAGGCAGTATTCACATTATCTGCAAATATTTCATATTTCATCAAAAGCTTGATAATCACTCTGCCACAAAAATCCGTTCCACTCAAAAACATCACTAGACCTTAAAAAAGAAAAAGTGAGAGCAAAATGCACTCTCTCTGTGTTTCCATAGAAACAACATGACTGTAGTTGAGTAAAACACAAAAAAGAGGCACAGCATGAATGAACATTTAAAACATAAATCAGGGTAAGCCTGACTGACAACTCCAAAGTCATCATGCCACTTACTGATGTATAATTATTTTAACCATGGCCTCTGAGATCCTGACAGTATGAGGTAGAAAATGAGAAAAATTTTAAAGCGCCGCATGCATGCGGGCTGGAAAATTGACTTGTCTGAAATTCAGGACAGTTGCTGTGAATTCAAGCAGACAAGCGAATCACCATCAAAGTGTTTTGTCAAGGGGGCGGGAGATCAGACACATGTGTGCCTGACACCGCTGCTTCACAGCGGGCTCACTTTCATGAAGTCACGCAGAGAAACCTCCACCTACTTTGTAAATGTTTGAATGAGTTGGTTGGAGGTTATGTAATGTGGTAACCGTCCCAGCGCTCCCAATCAAAGACGAGGCCTGAATTAGATAAGTATACTCATAAAACTCATGTTGCTTCATTCATAAATCATCAAAGGTGTCCTGCATTGTAAAATAAATACTAAATAATAGAAAATGGTCAAAACTTAGTAAGCAACAAGCTGTCATTGTTAGAAATCAGGCCACATACTATAAAAATGTAGAGCAGCTAATGTTTTTTTGACTCCACATTCAACTTATTAATAAATACAACAGACCATATTCAGGCCTTAATTTAGGGAAGCTGTAAAAAAACAAACACTTTTTCCTATGTGAATATAATTAAACCAGCAACTATTTAACAAACATATTGTTTGATAGGTCTTGAAGATTAGATTATTAATGAATGTGTGTGTAGGCAGCAGATCAGTACTCAGTATGGTTCTGAATTTGCTTTGCACAAGTGAATGTCTCAGTCTGTGATGGCTTTACATACCAGGCTGTCTGCGAACTAAATAACAACTCTTAGATATGTGGAACAGGGGACAGAACACACACTGTTTTGACTTAAACACTTGACAAGTGCTTGACAAATTTTAAGTTGACTGAAGCGGTAGAAAATGGATGGATGGATGGATGGATGAATTTAAAGAAACAAGTTGAGGTACCTCTGAATCATTTCAAAGTTGCCCTTTAAGGTTGTAGCCTGGATGCTAACTTTATAAAGTTACAAAAAATATTTAGCACAATGAGCATTCTGCACTATTTTGGATTGAGTCACAGTGGTGCTTTGAGCTAAAAGCTAATCGCGCTAACCTACTCAGAATAACGCTCTAACTGCACTAAGCATTGATGATTACCAACTAACACATTGAACATCTGAGGCTGACATTCATTTTGGAGGTATCTGTTCATAAACTTTTTAATCTAAATTCATTAGTGACCTGATCTGAGTATCACCAAAGTTGAGACCATGCGGTGAAGAGGGGGGACAGCAGTTTCAATAGGAAGTCACATGTCAGTCCATCCAATAGCAGTTTCTGTGTGGAATGTAGAGAGCCTGTATTGGTGCAAATCAATGAAATCGTCATCATGTTTGTGCCATCAGTTTTCCTGATGTCTTAATGATGTGATAAAGACAAATCAATATTAAAGAAAGCCTTTATTTTTTACTATTGGACTACACGGGAAGAATTGCTTTTGGTATTCATCTGCTTGATGTGCACTCTTTCGTGTCTTTTTTGCTAATGGCGACACCTAATATTTATACGGCAATAAAAAATGATGTCTTCAATCTCCGTGGTTGAATGGGCCAGCAGGTTTTTTTTGGTTCGTTTGTTTGTTTTACTACCGGCTGACTCGATGCACTGTTTACATCTGTGCTGTCTGAACACAAGAAAGAGAAGCATGGAGACAGCAAAATTTATTTTCCATATGTCCCTGTGGCATGATTTTGCCTGCTTATCAGGTACAAGATGATACGGCCCACACACCCACTGTTCAATAATTTAAAATGTGCTTTCATTAACAGCGACGGAATGCTGAATTACCTTTATAGCCCCAGACCTCAGACCTAAGAGATTGTCTTGCTTAACTGAAGAACAGAAATTCTTTCTTCTTGACAAACAAACTTTCATGCTGTGTCACTCAGGTATTTCTTGTTTTTTTTCCCTCCCAAATCCCAACTGGGACTATAAAACTGTCCACTTTTAAGGGCGTTCTTCTTATATCCTGTATGCCTGTGCATCCCAAAGTCAGCCTTCCTCATGTGACACAGTATCAGAAGTGCTCCCAAACATGTCCCGTTAAACTGCAGTCACTCCACTGTTCCCACAGTTTACCTTACCCAGGGTGTCTGCAAAGGAGGATTAGTAGCCAAGATGAAGGGGCCGAGCACGGACAGCAGCTTTAAGCCTCTGTGGCCCTCATTTCAGCAGAGCCTGCTGACAGACATGCTGTATAGACTAGTGCTTAGAAACTGCTACTGCCGTCAGTCCCAACCGCAGTTCATCTGGGTTTTATAGGCCAATGACATTACAAATATACACACACTGTTGGAGTTTATATCAATATTTATTATACTTCTTAGTTAAACGCTGTTAAGCGCACAGATTCAAAAATCAATTTTTCCTTATTTCTTCTATTCTAGTCTCATATGCAGGTATTTGTAGGTTTCAGTTGTGTTATTTGTAGTAGAAAAAAAAAAAAAAGACGTGCAGACAGTGCATTTCTCGCCGTCCTGTATATTTATTGCAAGCTACACTGTATGATCTGAACATTGTGAGTATGACATGTATGTACAATGTGTAACGAGGTATTAAGTGAATCTTAATCTACGAGACAAGTCAACATGCAGCGCAGCGTCATTAGCAAAGAGAGCTCGAGGAACATCACAATATTGTTATCGTACGCTAACAATATGACTACAGTTATTTTGCGACGCAGGACCCCCATTTTGGAGCCCCTGTGGTAGATGTTGCCACGATTGATCATTTTTCCTCTTGGTCAGCCCAGAATCGTAGAGTCTGTCCCCGACATAAGGAGGCTGTCTTATTCATTTGTGTGCAGGTGGTGTAGCACAGTACAAAATCATTGCTTGTTACTCACTACTTGACAGCCTGATATTCCCTGATCTCAGCGAATTGCCTATTTTTGTTAAACTAATGGAATGCACTAACCTGATTCAAGTAGGGACAATTTGAACTTCAACAACAAAAACATTTCGGAAAGAAGCTTATTTTCACTTCTGAGCAGAAACTGTCTGATACGTGGTATAAAAAAAAAAGAAGCTCCAAATCCCTGACATTGACTGAAGTAGAACGAGCATTACTCCTAACATCATCAAAGACATTAACAGAATCTATGATTGTGGAAATGCAAGAAAAATATGCTGCATTATAATGAAATATTTTAAGAGCTTCCAAATGACACAAGTGAAACTGACAAACTGTCATATTCACACAGCACACTGTCTGGCTGATACGACTTCTAATAAAAGTTTCATTTGGTCTAGAGGAGCACTAATATTGCTAGATTCAGAGAGCCTTTTGAAGAGTGATTATATAAAGACAGGAATAAACAGTGCACAAGCCAAAGTTTATATTTATTTGGCTTATTATTTCTCATAACAAGGGGTGTCAGCTATCTCTTGAGCTGGTTCACAAGCTCTCTGTAGTCTAATTGCCTGGTAATCAGTGCGTAATGACTTTTTGATGTACAGACTGTATGTCTGGGGAATTTGAAGTATCGTTTCACAGAGATTTGAGCGTGGCAAATCAAATGATTGCTTTTGTGTTTCAGCGCACCATAGACCTCATGAGTGAGTTTGCCCGCCAATTTAACCTCCATTTTGAGGCCCATCGTCACAGTTTAGAGTCACCGTATTCTGTTGCTGATTTTTAATTGGCTTCAAAAGGTGATTAAACCAAGAGTAAATTACAGCTATTTCAAATCTTAAAACCTAATCAGTTTGCGTTTGAGGTCTGAGCAACTACTGGTTCTTGAATGATTGAAAAAAATATTAATTTGGGATTTAATTTTAGGCATCCGAATAATTATTATTTGTAGATGCACAATAAAGGGAGAATAATTAAATGTACCCAATGTTTTTAGTCGTTAAACGTAATATTATCATACCAAATTAATTAACTATAGGGTCCAGACTATGATGAATCAATGCCTGAGCTCAGTGGAATTGTTAAAAAGAGTAAGTGGTAATAAATCTCTTTAACATTGCCAATTGATTTGATTAGATTAAAAAGAGAAATTACAGCGGCAAGCAATCAGATGATGGCAGGGTCCTATCGAGATCCAATCAGTGGCCGGATGAAACTCAATTAGGATTGAAGTGAAGGAGAAAATCGGCTTACACCATCAAAGTCTTTGGACATTCTGTCCTTATAACCTGCTGAGCAAGTAATTGTAAAGGTTGAAACGCGTTAATTTACCAAGACTGGACATCAGCCAAAGACTTCAGCATGTTTAAGTTAAAGAGGATGCTTAGATTTAAACATGGTTGCAGATGTTTCGGTGCTTCTGATGTAGAAAATTAAAGCAGTGGAAGAAAAATCCTCCTCAGTCAACATCCTCTCCCATCCCAGGTTCCACATGTTGCTCTACAGTTTTGCCAAATTGCCAAATGGAACAGAGTTTCACTCTTACTGTGCAATGTGTGACACCTCCAGCTACTGAACAAATAAGCCAAGTAAACTTTCTTCGCTTAACGCTGTCACTGCTGTATGAATCTGAAACGGTCAGCTATGGCAGCTCGCAAACAAGGTTTGCTGAAAGATGCAACCTGAAAAATAATGCAAGACTTTACTTATTGTTTGTCTCCATTCAACATTTAAACAAAAATGCCTCCTTAAAGTTGGTTGGCACTACTGTAGGTAACCAAACTCTTTTTCTAATACTTTGGTTTGTGACCAAGCACGAGAAAAAAAGCCTGCTTAAACATAAGGTAACCTAATGTTTAATAATGTTATCAAGTGTTTTTTATGTTCTTTCACACACCCTGATCAGAAATGAAATCACATTAATTCAATAGGCTGTTCACAGTGTGCTCACAACCTTGATGCTGTACAAACAACTTGATTCCTTCACAATATTCAGGGCAGTTGTTGCTTATAGTAACCATATCTGACACAGAGCTTGATTGAATGCTGACATTTCTCCCTCTATGACCCGGTATGAATTAAGCTTTTCATCACATTATCAACGTTATTCATGTTGGTAATCCTCCATATAAGCCATTACTTTTCTTTGAAACTCCCACCCAAAGCCTGGGATTGATTTAAATCTCATCATTTGACATTCAGCTCGCAGAATTCTCAATTAAATCACTGTCAGTGAGTGATTAAAATCTGACACCTCAGCTTTTCGCCTCCTTCCTCCCCTCCTGTCAGCTGGCAGCGGGGGTCCCTTTGTACCAGTTGATTAAAAAGACTCTTGGAAAAAAAGGTCCACGCCCCATGTCACCTTTTTGACAACAAATCATACTCGTTGGGACTTTGACTTAGCTTGGGGGGCGAGTTCAGGAGGTATTGTGATAATTCAGAAAACATCTGTCATCTATCTAATTCGATAGCTCATCCATAAGTGCCGCTGCAGGTTGTCACAAAATACCACTGTGAGGTGATTATCATTCTAAATGTGCATCCCTCTTTGTCACCTGTGAGGTAGACAGACTTTTCCCACTAAGAAGAAGAGCGCCTCTGACATGTGGGAATGTAATAAGGAGCGGACAGAGAACAGGAGATATTTGATAGCAGTGGCCGCTGAGAAATACTCTGGCATGGCAGTTATCATCTGTGAGATAACTGACAAATCTCTGACGGAAACTCTGGGACCTGGAGACATGGGTGACCAACAATAATACGATTCTTCATTAACAATCAAGCCGTGAGAGGGTTCTTTACGTTGTAAAAAAAAAAAGATATTCTGGTGCTCAATGTTGCAAATGAATAAAATATTTAGTGTTGCCTTTCTGAGTTTTGTTCGAGTTTTACAAATAAACCTTAAAAAAATAACATGTCAGTGTTGCTGGTACCATCCCAATATCAACCATCTTTAGCGCCGCAGGAGAAAATCAAGTTCTATTGACAGCTTCTCTCAGGACTTTTTCCATATCTTACTTCTTCGTACTTGCTACAGCAGAGTTTTAAGAATTTAGACTTTTTGCAAGAAAATCTTACGAGAAACAACTCGGAAATTTAAGAGAAAAATGTTGCAAGTTAACAAGAAAAAAAAGTTGTAATCTTGCAAGAGACAAAGTTGTCATTTTGTGAGAATAAAGTCATTACTTTGCCCGATTTCATGTGGAAATAATCAACAAAAAAGGCATAATTAGGCGATTTCTTCCAAGTCCGTTCACAGTAGTTCTTTCTTCAAAAAAAAAAATTTCCTACTCATTTTTTGAAGTCCTGATACCGATGATAATTTGGTGCAGATATGCCCAAAGATGAAGAATTTCCCTGTTTGTGAAACCTGTGCTGAAGTAAAACTTCATAAAGTTCCCCACCGCCCTTATTATGGCGAAGAGGATTGTTCTTCTGATATCTGTCCTCCAATGTAATGAAAAAAAGTCCTAATTTTAATAGTTTTTTTTCACGATATTTCAACTTTTTCTTCTTTTTTTTTCCCAACTTTTTTTTTTTTTTTTTACTTTATTCTCAAAGTGTGTAGATTTTTTTTTTTCTCACTGTACCCCTAATACTCTAACATAATTTTCAAAATATTCTCTGGCTCAAAGATATGCTTATTTATTGAAGACTAAAGATGTTCTGAATCCGTTCCATTTGGGGCTGATTCTGGCATATTTTAAATATCTAATAACATGAATTTCATCATAGCGCTTTACAGAACTGTACTCTGTTTCTGTCCGTCTCATCCTGCTGGAACTGCAGCGCTGCTACCCTCTGACACAGCCCACAGTGCGAGCATGCTGCTGCAGAATTGAGTGGAAATTAAATTATTCTGCATAAAACATAGCTATGATGCTGAATTCAGACGGAAAAATATACAGACTGCTCCTCTGACACCAACAATCCTGTTATCGCTCCTCTCTCTTTCCCAAAATTTGGCGTGAACAGTCTGCAATTTCTCATCTTTAGCTGACGCCTTCACTTCACAAATTTAAACTGACAAATGCCACCGGCAGCAGATGATATCAGCGGTTGCTGCCTAATGATTCAGAGTGTAACATGAGGACAGATCAGTATGAAATTTGGTTCATGTCAGGTCTCTTTGTGCTCTCCCCATCCAGGGTTGGCAATCACAATGATCTCTTGTGAGGAAAGACTTTCCATTCTGTTGCGCAATCACGAGTGCTCAGATCCAACAGACCGATGCGTCTCTCCAACTGACTGTGTCAAAGCAGTTTGAATATCTTTATCAATGTATCTAGACCAAGATTAAGACCCAGCTCCCTGCTACCACCAGCAGATAGAGGAAGTGGCGGAAATCAATTACTCATACTAGAGGCCGACACGTGGCTTTCAGCTAAGCCTAAAGGCTCTGATCACGGCAAGCCCTGACCACAACGTCCATAGAGGCTGGGGTCTACCTCAGCAGGCAGGACCTACGGTGCAGGCAGTGCAAAGCAACCCCAGAGACAGTCTCACACATTGCAGTGCGGTTAAAATGCAGGTTGGGGCCGCATACACTGAGAGGAATAACCAAGAGGCTGGAATAGTGTATGGGAACATCTGTAGAATGTATTGGTAGTTCCTAAGTCCCAATGGGACAGACGACAGTGAGCAGTCAGAGCCAAGATCCTGTGGGACTTCAAGTTCCAGACAGATAAGCAGCAGCTGGCTAACCTGCCACACGTGGTGGATGATGAGGAGCAGAAATGAGCAGTTTGTACAGATGAGGCGATATCAGCATCGTCTTCCAAATTTTAGTCCAAGCAAGTCCAATGCTTAACTATTGTGCTCCTTTCAAAACATAAGAAACTACACTCAACACATTTGTTCTCTTTCTACAACTGT
This sequence comes from Mola mola, assembly GCA_001698575.1. Taxonomy (NCBI): domain Eukaryota; kingdom Metazoa; phylum Chordata; class Actinopteri; order Tetraodontiformes; family Molidae; genus Mola; species Mola mola. Next base: position 5,757,224 of record KV751326.1, read on the forward strand.
GCCTTTTGTTCTATATGTTTATTTGTCCTGTTTCCTACATATTCAACTGTGCATTTTATTGTTTGTCATTTGTTTGGGAAGCACTCTGACAGAGTATATATAAAAAAGTGCTATATAAGTCAATTTTTAATTAGTTGCTTACCTACAGGACACAGCATTATTGCACCACTTCAACGCAAATCTAATCAACTTCTGCATAATGCCTGAACAAAATCCACACAAAAACAGTTTCAGCCTACTCCTGAGCCATAGCAGCTTCCTGCATACTTAGCAGAACTGGCTGCGTGTACCTGCGTTGACTTATTTATGACAGGTTCACAACATAATACAAAAATTGTGACATCTTCTGGACAACATGCTACATCCTGGATGAGTTCCCCAATCGTTACACTGCTAACACTAACCTGCAAGGCTCATGATGACAGATGATGGGAGTTCAATCTATCTTATTCACCGAGACTGTGATTGACTCCTGTGACCAGTCCAGCTCAAACCCAGCAACTCACTCCACAGGTGTAACTCCTGATGGATAATGAATCTTAATAATGAACATTTTAAAATAAAAGAATTTCATCACATTGTCACTGTATCATTATCATTATTGTAATTTTTAAATATCATCAGAAATGGTTATTCCATTTTTGTCTTTTTTGTCTCTTTTTTGTTGTGAAAGAAGGTTGTCAACAATATTTTCAGTTTTCTTCTTAAGCTTAACATTGCGTGCCATCAATTCTCCTTCACAAGTGTTGTTTTATTCAGTAGTAAAACTTAGATTAAACAAAAACAAATAATAAATTAATAATTTATTGGTCTGGAATCACCATAGTGATTTCAGGGCAGGGCTTGATGTACTTTGCGTCTGTGCCTGTGATAAATGTTGTTCGGAAACTCGTGCATGGCAAAAGAGTGAGCAATACATAACTGTATCTGAACTTTAAAACACAATTTGTAATATTGAAGGCTTGTTTATATATATATTTAAGGCATAACATTATTACCACTGACATGTGGGTCTGATATAGTAGGCAGCAATTGAATATTATGTCCTCAAAGTTAATGTGTAATAAGCAGGAAAAATGCAAGCGTAAGGATTTGAGCCAATTTGACAAGGGCCAAATTGTGATGGCTAGACGACGGAATTTTTTGAACTGGGTTAGACAAATATTTCAGATTTTTCTTAGGTCAGTGGCCAGTGGGAATCACAGCGGAAGTATGGTTTTACAGGAGAGGATAAAAACAGGACTAAGAGAAAATTCATTGTGTAGCACAGTGGATATGTCGTAGTCACTGCCTGCAGGAGAACAAATCAGGACAGGGGAGGACAGAGGGCGAAAGAGAGTTGTGATCTGAAAACACGGGACAATGGAGGGTGAGTGAGGGTTTTTGTTTTGGTGTAATTAGACAAGCCACTCAGAGTGTGACCAGCTATCTGCAGTGCATAGACACTGGGGGAGCCTTCAGGCCACTTATTCCAGGCCTGGTCTCCTCTTTCTGAACTGTGAAAGAGAACGATAGGTCTTTTGGAACACCGTATGGCTTCAGTTGCCCTGAAGAATATCACTACATAACACTTATCCTTTGGTATCAAGTAGCAATTTCAGTTTCTTTTGTGAGCAAAAGGATAAGAAGTTTTATCTCTGCCACTGGGAAACATCTGCAGATCCCTATTGCAACACACTGGCTGAGTGCTTCCAATACTGGAGTTGACCTGAGCTGGATGCAAGCTGGAAAATGATTTTCTGATCACCTGGTAGTGATCAGAATAAAGCTTTCCCTGAGCAATGCACTTTTTTAACATCACACCAGAGACTCTTGCATGGTGAACCAAAATATTTCACTCCAGACCCAGAAACCCTTGGACTGCTGCTTTTGGCTCCTTAAAAGAGCAAGGAAGATTGGAAATTAAGAAGTTACAGAGCTACAGAGCTAGATGCAGCAAAAGGCCCATCTTTCATCCTCGTTCTCTCGGCCTGTTGCAAACTGCTGGAGCCGCAATCATTGATGTTGAAAATGTCGCCTGTATTTCTTCTTTGACATGCATTATTACCCAAAATTATCATCATGTTTGACACACACAATTTGATGGCTAGCCAACTGTGAGATTTAAGTTGCAGCCACCAACGCGTTTGATGTGCTTTTGAAGCTGAGAAATTATTGGAGATGGAGTGCACGACTGGAAGAAAAACCCTAGTTGGGTATTATTGTATTTCAGTGTACCTTTACGCTTCCTGCATGCATGCCAATTAGGATATGACACAAACAACATGACCACCAATTAGAATTTTATCTCCTTCATATTACCATGGGAGATTTTCTGTGATTACCTCCTGCTTACATTGCCTTTGAGCTATTTACTTGTGCTGGATTGTGAAATGATCCCGTTACAATAGACTAGCACATTGCCGCTTTAGTGGCCCATACTAGGGAGATATAGGATCGGACCAGCCCACCTGCTGCCATGTTTGTCTTTGCCCCTCTGCAATTATGCAAGAAAACAAGAACACCACTGTCCCCACTGCTCTCAATTTACCTTTTTTTTTTTTTTTTTTCCCATTTTATACAATCTCATAAAAAATGTATTTAAGCGCTTCTGCTGTTCTGGATGGTCTGTTGCCCTGGCAACCAAATTCACCCACCAGTATTAAGTGCCTGAGGCCTGGAGCTGGTACAATATTGCTTGACTTCTTTTTCTCTCCTACTCCGCTTTAATTTAGTGATATTGTTCTCTGTGCCTATACAACAAACATCACAGTGCTGTTTTATTTCATTAATAAGTCATACAGTTACAGATAAAGGTTATTGGAATAGTGAATTTGTAACCAGGTTGAAGCAATATTAGGAGGCTTTGCAATATAGGGATGTGCATACATTCTGCATTCTGCACCCCAGAGATATGTAAAGGTTATAGAAGTTTCAGTTGCAACCGGGAGGTCACAGGTTCAAATTCTCAGCTGCACTGTAAAAATCAAAAGCTGGGTGAGGTGAATAACACATATATTGTGCTCCTATAGCTATCACAGATATGCACGTGAGGCACGTAACCCCCCCAAAACAAAACAAATGTGTCTACACACCTCCAACCCCAAACTGTGTATTACCAGGAAGCTTGGTTGTGTGAATATGTGAAACTGCATTAATGTGAAGGAGGGTGTTAAAGGGACAAAAAACAAAAAAAAAAACACTCTAGAGGCTCTTCTTTTCTTGCTTCTTTTCTTGCCAGCATCGACCCAGCAAGCATGTTCTTATGACCTCATTAGGGACAGTATGTGACACTGTGGTGTTCCTCAGAGACAGAGTTAGAGAAAAACAAGCAGAAACAGCCTCATTGCCCTACACGCCACTGATGTCATCAAGACAAAATCTGCACTCTTAAAGCATGCACCCAACATGGAAAATGGCCTCCAATAAGTTAAGAGTTCAAATGGAGGGAGGGCTGAAGATGTCCGCAGCTTTTAACAGGTTTGACTGGCCATAGGTGTGCCTCCGGTAAGCCCAGAAGCCAGAGAGGGGACATATTAAGGATAAAAAATACCCATGTCACAAGTCATTACGCAGTCACTTTCCGGTGTCACACATTTCTTTGCACAAAGTGTCTTCAGGGAACGGAAATTGCTTTACACTGCAAAAAGAAAAAAAAAGACTTCATCCTGGCTTATCGAAGTTATATTGAAGGATATCAAATAAGACAAATTATCTCCCTGAACAAAAAAATATTTCAGCAGATTTAAAGGAGAATTTCGGTATTTTTCAACCTGAGCCCCACAGAAGACAAACAAATTTGTGAAGCAGACATATTCCACTTCAAATTTCTTGCAGCAGTGGACTGATCTTGTCATGTTTTACAGTATTTTTACAATAACTGAGTCAAAAACACACAGATGTTTCACCGTAGGTATTGTTATTGTTGAAAAAAAGACATTTATTTCTGCTGTTTGTCTGTGCCCTGTGCTATTGCATCATTAGCTTTGTTAAGTTAATCAGTCTTAGCAACCAACATGCTTACAGGACTAATTTTCACAAAACATGTATTTTATTAAGTTTTAGACCCCCGAAAGTTCTCAAAATATGGCTTACGTTGAAAATGTCTGGAATGCTCCTTTACGATGATTGTTTTTCTTTAATTGGTCAGCAACGAAGGGATAAACTCAATATGATGAAGTGCTCATTTCCTTTTAATGAAAATAAGAATGGCAGGTTTAATTGTATAAAATTAGGGTTTTCCCTCTCTGTCTCTTATTGCTTTAACGGGTTGTGACTGATCAGAGCCCTGCATTTCAAAATCTATGCATCCTTCTACAGCTGCTCCTTTCATTATTAAACTTGTGAAAAAGATTTTTTTTTGGGGGGGGGCATCATTACATGACGTTGTAATTCCATGGTTTGACTACTATGCCAGATTGATTTTACATTATTCATATTAGTATTATTTGGTGTTTTACGCGCCAATAGTTTAGTGTTGAGGTTAAACACAACTACTGTAAGTGAAGCCAAACTAACCAGGAGAACTGATGAATAAAATCTAGATAATAAGACTTTAAAGGGGGAGTGCTGTACATAGCCTGAAAATTTGCTACCTAAGTAGTAATTCTGTAGAGAAGTCTACAGAAATCCATCATAAGTGGAGGATTATGAAAAAGTAATCTAAAGCATAGATGTCTGAATCCCAAATTAAAGCCATGTCATGAGGAGCTGCTAAAGTCCAAAAAAACATCCCATTGAGTCTGGTGTCTCATTTGCACAGACCATACCTGATAACATTGCCTTAGTCTAGAGAGGAGAAATGTGTTTATGAGTGAAATTCTTTTCAGCCACAGTTAATTCATGATCAATAATCCCCTCCGGCACTGTATGTGTTGAACCCGGGTTGATAGGATTATTTCCCTGTGCTGTTTTCTTATTTGGACACACAGACAGTTTCAGACTCAAGGACTGATATTGTAGGAAAAGTCCTGGTTTGCTGCTACTCAAATCTTAGACAAAGCATTTGAATGGTGTTTCATTTACAAATTCAATACACCGGCTGTGGTGTATCACAGCTGAGTCCTTCCAGTTTTCAATGGAGCAAAATTCTAATGTCATGGTATTTTAATTTCATTCTAATTGACCTTGAACAGGAATTCAGTGGGCTTAAAAATGTTCAGGTATACACTGTGGTCAGTGGGTCTTCCAAGGCTCTTTATGGCCAAGCAGAAAGTTAAGTGTGTTGGATATCATCATCATCAACAAGACTTTACTTTTCACTTTGTTCACTGCTCATTTCAAAAGCACTAACACTTCAATTTTTGCCTCAACTACATTTAAAAAAACCCTATTAGTTTCATGATTATGTTCTCTCATAGCTTACATTTTATACAGTATTTAGCTTTTTTTTTTTTCTCTAAAGTTATTAAAGATTAGTTGAATCTGGCCCCAAGTCCATTTCAAATTTGTCCAAAAATGGTTTTTTTGACATTAGATTTATAAAACATTTTATGGCAATCACAGGAAATGTTGTGTGTTTGGTGCTGCAAAATCAAGCCACACTAAAATATTTAGGACGAGAACTTCAACATCCACTTTACACTTACACTGATATTGAAACTGATAATGTAACTTCATTAATTGGCTTATTCAAGTGATGCATGTTTTGTTGGTGTCAGACAGGGGTGATGTGAGTATCATTAAACTTCAAATTTGATTTTTCATATAAATAATACAGTGCAACGTGAAAAGCTTGTGGTAACTGCTTGAGTTTTGAAAAAAAGAAGTAAAAAAAGTGCAATACAAAAGTAAACAAATAACCTGAAAAATGTGGAGACAATTTTAAAGTTAAGACCTAGAAAATATAGAAGATACAGAAAAGCAAAAGTTCAGATCCCTCCCTGGGGGTTTGATATACAGATAAATCTAGAGTCGACAGGGAAAAAACGTCTTGTGTGCAATACATCTGTATGCCAAAATACCAAAATAAAGGATGAAAGGTCAGAAGAGAATGGGCAGAGTGAAACAAGCTGTCAGAAAGGAGAGAGTAACCTTAAATAACTATGATTTACAACGGCGATATGCTGAAAAGAATGCTTGAACACACACAAAACAAGAATTAGGTGCTATGAATGAATCCTTGCAGGGTCCAGGTCATAACACCACAAGGGCATCGTTTACTTGCTTTTGTTTGTTTCTGCCTTGCACAGTATGTCCCTGTCTGGCCGCAGTCATTATGGCTAATGACTAATGCGCTGTGTCGAAAAGCACATGTGATCTCCAGCTAGTCCCATAGGGAAACACAAATCCATGTGAGTACATGGGACCATCTGACGGAGGGAAAAAAATCAAACCAGCAGCTCTGCCTGGATAATGATGGTCACAGTACGGAAGGTCCATCTTTGAATTCATCCAATTAACAAGAACAACAAACACGGATGACATTAGACGCTTCTCTGCTCCAGGCTGATTTATTCTTTTCTCAAGGCGGTCAGAGCGCTCAGCATGAGGCGCTCAAAATGCTCACTGTCCATACAAAACAGCTGAAAAACAAAAGGTTTTTCTAAAAACACTCCATGTTTGCATCTAAATGTGGAACACAGATAGAACGTAATCATGTCAAAACATGCCAAATAAACAGAACCCGTAACGTAAAGAATGCAGCCTGTTCTGGGGACAAAGCGGCAATCTACTTAATACTTGACGAGATGTTATTGCAGTGATTAAACACCCAAAAAGAGAAATCTCAATTCCAATCCTTCACTGTGGACATTTATGTGCCTCGATTGATGTCCTCTGTGTTCAGAAAAACACTCTACGAAATCTGAGAATAATTCTACAAGTTACTTTTGGGCAAATGGGAAGAATGCAAGCAGACAACGTACAACAGCCGGAGCCGCTTAATGGAAGTGAGACCTTGAAGTGAGAGAGTCAGAGTGGTTGTGGGCTTAGATTTCTAGGCACATACTCAGTGTTAGTATACTCAGTGGCTTTAGGATTCATAGTCAGGGGCTACCCCGGGCCATGCTAACTTGGCTGGTACCAAAACATATCCAGTCACTTTAAAATGACTTACATTAGCCTCTATGACAACATGGGCACATCTACAGGCCTGTCATCTCTTTGTGCCATTGTTTGGATCTCAGACACATTTTAATCATGCTGTTGTCTTTCAATGGCATTAGAATAGCATGCTAACAGCTCGACATTCATCACCAACCCAAACGCTCGCTCTGTGAGAGAGACCACGTTCATGAGCGAAGACAACAGCACGAGGAGATTATTGAAATGTAGCTTGTGTGTGAGTAAGAAAAAGCATTAAGAGCAGCTGAAAAGACCATTGGTGCCTCTCTCCCCTCCCTTGAAAACATTTACACCACCCGTCTCACAGCTTCTTCAGTCTGCTGCCATCAGGAAGGAGACTGCGGAGTATCAGGGCCGGGACCAGCAGACTCAAGGACAGCTTCACCTATTCTGCCCTGCCTCCCTCTTCTGCCGTCTACACACTCAAACTGTGGACTCTGACCCTCCAGCCCCAAGCTCAATTTCAATCCTCTGTATGTGCTGAACATATGGCAGAATTGACAAATAAAGGTACTTGGACTTTGGCATTTAGTGAAAAATGTTCTTAATATTTAGTTTGATACGACATACACACAAGATTTTGATGTGGATATTTGTCTTGCTAAAACTGAGCTAAACTGTATTATTTTGTGTTGTCGGTAAGTATTTAAACAGAGCATTTGATATAAATTTGATGAGATTTGTCTGAATTTGAGGTTTGAAAGATTTGATTTACACTGTATTGTATATTTGATGAATAAATGTAAAAAACCTAGATCTGAACCTCATCGTTTGTCATAACTAGTACTTTTATTATTGCAGCTGGTCAGTGCACATCACTTTCAGGGTTAACAACTTTCACTTAATTTCTCCTTCAGTTCAGGGCCCACACCACTCCATAGTAGGGTTTTGAAATATTGATTTACCAGTTTAAACAGATTTGCAACTTCCTATGACACTTGGCAATACTTTGTTCCTTGCCCATCCTCAAAAGATATGAGCCCCCCTCATTTTTTTTTTTTCAAAAGGCATCAACAAAACTAGAGTGCTTTTTAATCTGAATAAATTAGCCCCAGTTGGAAGCAGTAATAATGGAGCACAATAAGATGGTGTCTTAAAACAAAATGAAAGTAGTAAATATCCTGTCTGCTCCCACCTCCACTCTTTTGGCACTGCGCTCCCTCTGCTGCACATTGAAAGCATTAAACCTCATTTCAGGCAACTAATAGGAGTTTGAAAAGATAAAACCACTGCAGGAGCACTGGTTACCTATCCCACTACCTTTGCCATTTCTTTACAACTTAATTTTAAACCAAGTTTTGTTTTGTCAGATGACAAGTTTAACGACGTTCTTCTTCTCCCGTGCGTCAGGAAAGCATGTCAGCCCCCACGAGAGAAGACATCTTGTTATCTCTGAACAACTCAGAGTCCTCTGCTGTCTTCTGTAATTATGCATAATAATATTCACAATAGCAGCCTTCCTTCCTGTATTTCACATGCTTCAAAAACACTTGTGTAATTATTCCTGGTTCACGTATCTGCACCATCATTGGCAACTTTTTTCTGCCATTATTTTGCTGAGCAAGGTTCGGGTAAAAGACAGACATTTGAATAACATTCATTCCAAAGTTTCAACTTAAAGAACGGTTGCTTTTATGAGTTTACATCATAATATCAAGAGGTATGCAGCGGTTACTTTTACAGAGAAGTCATGATGGCAGTTTTAGGTCAAACCCTAGAAATGCTTTTGTAACACTTCATGATGACTAAATGATTGATGATGATTCATGATGATTAAACTTGACTGACAGCAGAAAGACACAATAGGATAAGTTTAAATAAAGAAATTTGCACATCATCCAGGAAACGTTGTCTTGCTTTAACAGAGTTATCATAGCATGTTTAAGTTCCTAAGTCTTGTGTTAAAAAGCAGAAACCTTCCGGCAATGTTACAGGTGCCATGTCTGAGTAGAGATAATATCACATACAGTTGTCATTGGAAGGCATCCATCTTCCCCAGATAATATGTTGAGCATGCTTTAGCTCCAGGCTCTATCCAGACTGAACATGGCGAACAGGCAGCGCTGCTTGTCAAAAAAATGAACACAACTGTAGCTCAAACAAAACTCTGCCACTTCAACCTTGGGAATTTTGTTAGGAACTTTATTAACTACCTCTGCACTCATTTTTTTTTTTATGTTTTCCTTCTCATAGCTCCATGTAGCATTGGGGATGAAGGGGATGAAACAAAGGCAGGTTGGGTCACGTTCACATTACATTTAAACCTGTAGGAGGGGGGCCATAGCTGATTAGGAAGAGGGGGTCAAGAAAGGGTGGTGACATGTAGTTAGAGGCCCCGAAACATCATTTAAAGATGATAAAGGAGTCAGAGTATGAGGGGGGCAGGAAAGGGGTGCGATAGAAATAAAGACTGGAAGCTCTCAGATGTCCTTTAATTATCATTTAATTTCAAAGTAATTCTTCGTCGGGATCAACATTCAGTGGAACATTTTTAAGTTATCAAAAGCGCATGGTCTTAAGTCCATGTCACAAGTGAATTTATGGAACGTCTGTCTCCATTTTGTTAGTTGAGCGACGCATGATCAGTGCACAAAGTAGAGTACAAGGAGCAAAGGGTTTGTATTTAGACTGTGAATTATCCAAACAGTTTTTTTTGGGGCATAATATGAATGAAACCAATATACACTGGCTCAGGACATTTTGCTATTTAAACAGTGGCACTAAGGGACAGGTACTGTATGTGGACTTTTGACTCTTCTCCACCACCTGCCAACAAATGCACTGATCTTTAATGGGGGAGGAGATGAACTGTGTTGGTCTGTGTGCGTTACACAGCTGATTGCTGTCAATGGATCAGGTCATGAAAATTATCTTTCTGATTAAAAGCAGATGGGATGCAGATGGGTGAAGTAATACATCATTAATGAGGACAATGTTAATTACATTACCTGCGGCGATGCCACAGAAGCAAAGAGGATACGAGTCTTTACACACAGCATCATCAAGTCATTGATGATTTAAATCTCCCAACATGCTGACATGACTGGACATCATTTATTGTTAGTTCTGTTTTTCTTAACATTCAAAAGATCACACAAACAGTCCTGGCAAAATTGTTTGAAGTAAAGATGAAAGTTTAATTCTGTTTCCTCAGGAGAGTTGCCTCTGTCCTGCCAGTGTCCATGATATTTAGTTTCACCGCTCCTCCAAAAGGCTTCTACAGCTCTGAACATTTGGTGGGGAGTCTCCAGTATTTAACCTCTTGCACGATTGCTACACCTGGAGATGGTCACCTGAGTCGTTGACCCTCTCTATGTATGCATGTCGGGGTCACAAGTAAGGTGTAGTTCATTAATGAGTCGTTTGGAGGTGTGACTCATTGATGATCCCCACCAGATTCATGTGAGTTGTCATGGTCATGTGACTCCAGGTGTGACTCATTAATGAGTCGTTGCCCTGCTCTGCCATCATGTCAGTTGTTAGGGTCACATTAGGCAAGTTTGGAAAGAGGTTTAAAAGGCCTGGGAAGGGATGTCAGGACTGCATTGTAGGCGGCTGATAATTGGTGTCTTAGACCAACACCCGTGTTTAATGAGGGTCTTTCCATTTTGATGTAGATGGCCTCCTTCACTGCCCTCGCAAACCATCTGTCTTTTTTGTCAAGAGTGTGTACGTTTTTGTCTTCAAATGAGTGTCTCTTGTCCTTCAGATGTAAATGCACAGCTGAATCTTGTCCTGATGAGCTGGCTCTTCTGTGTTGTGCCATATGCCTGTGGAGCGGTTGTTTAATCTCCCCAATGTACATGTCAGAACACTCTTCACTGCATTGGACAGCATAACAACATTGTGCAGCTTGTATTTAGTATCTTGTCTTTAGGATGAACCAGTTTTTGTCCGAGGGTATCACTGGGTTTGAAGTGCGCCAGGATGTCATGTTTAGAGAAAATCCTAAGTTTCTCTGACACTCCCACCACATATGGGACAACGATGTTGCTTCGCTTGTTTTTCCTTCTTTCGTTAGTTGTTCTAGTGTGTTTTGTCGGTCTCTTTGTTGATTTTATGAAGGCCCAGTTAGGATAACCACAGGTTTTGACTGCTGAGTTCCATTCGTTTTCATTTTGCATTTGAGGGAATATTTTCAGCCCTGTGACTTAGGGTTCTGATCAAGTTGTGTCCCAGTGGGTGATGGGAGTCAAAGAGTAGATACAGGTCTGTGTGTGTAGGTTTCCCGTATATCTCAATGTTGGGGGCTCCCATCCTCCTCCAGCTGCACAGCTGGCAGCTTGTTTTCTTTGGTGTCCTCCCTTGTGAATTTGATGTAGTTGTCCAATGAGTTGATATGTTCTGAGAAGACCTCTATTTCTTGGGCTTTGATTGGAACCCTGTTGTTATCCACGTACCCAAACCAGTGGCTAAGTGCCGTTCCTTTGATGGCGGACAAGGCTTTGCCTGCCATGTCTTCCATGTAGAGGTTGGCCACAATGGCTGACACTGGGGAACCCATTACACAACCATGCTGTTATCTGATGAAGCCCTCATCATATTTAAGATCTAGCAGGGAACAAATTTGGTCGGTAGTGAAGTTGGTTCTGTTGTTTAGGGAGCTTCCTCAAAGTAGTTGTTTCTAACTGTGTCCACAGCTGTGAGAATACAGGTAAACAGAGATTGGACATAAGAAAATACCATAGTTTCGTCCAGAATTAGTTTTATGTTTCGGACCTTGTTGGCAAAGTTTATGGAGTTTTGGATATGATGAGAAGTGTTCCCCACCAGTGGTGCCAAGATGGAGGTGAGGTGTTTTGCAAAATTGTAGGTGACTGAGTTTATTCTGCTGCTGATGGGTCTAAGTGGTGTCCCTCCTTTGTGTATTTTGGGGAGGTCATGTATGCATGGTGTGGCCTCTCCAGTATAAAGTTTGTAGTATCCTGGACGGTCGATGGCTTTCTCATTTTCCATTTTCTCTAGGTAATTTATGTCCTTCTTTTTGTAGATGCTAGTGGGGTCTCACCTGAGGGTCCCATAGGTGTTGCTGTCACTAAGAAGTGTGGTTATTTTCTCCCTTTGTCTGGAGAGAACAGCTGATACTTTGATCCAGATTTGTTCTGCCTCTGCCTCTGTTAGTTTGTTGTTTCATATGGCTGATTCAGTGATAAATTCAACTATACGCAAACCGCTGAGGAAATATGTCAAAATTCAGTCCCTTGCTTAACATGTCCATCTCTGGTTGGGTCAGGTCCTTGTCTGATAAATTATTCACCCATCCATTTTGGTTGTCTGTACAAATGGTACCAACTTGTTCCTGTCCTGTTGTTCCGGTTGTCCTAGTGGAAGTATTTGTTTTAGATAGTAATATTGAGACTTTGCGAATTTTTTGTTTCTAAACTGTGAAATTTCTTCTAAATTGGTGCCCAGTAGCAAAGTTGAAAGTCCTTTCAAGATCTGGACAGTTTTATGTGCATCAATGGTGAAATTGACTTGTCTTATTCTTTCGTTCAGAAGCTGGTTCTGTGCTTTCTGTAGAATCTGTCCAGCTCTGTGGCCCTTTACTGTGGAACCAAGGCCTAAGCTGCTCAGGATCAGTCAGCGTTGTCTGCATCTCAGGTTGAAGCGGAGCTGGTTCCACTGGTATACACATCAAACAAAAGACTTGGGGCATGGGCAACATGGATTTGCTGGGTGAATGTAATTTTTATTGAGTATAGTTTTTGACTTCTCAATCTACGTAATACTGATTATTGCTGTCACAGTGAAGGAATTCCCCCTGTGGAGAGGAAGATTATTTCAACATATTGTTTATGTTATTTCAGAGAGGGAGACGGGTGACACGATTCCTGGTGGTGGTAAAACCTCTCCTATGGTGCAGTCATTACACCTTTGCCTGTGTACTTGCAGGTGACTCTCCAGAGCAGACAAAATCTACCCCAGTTGGAGTGCAGTGGTTCCTCTTGTAGAGTACATGTGAGTTTGTTACCAGTTTCCTGTATACTCCTTCGAAGATGGTATGATCGCTTGGGTCAATGACTGTCACTCCAGAGGTCCTAAGTGTCGGCTGACACATGAACACAAGCTGCTCTGCATCTTGGCACAGGAAGAGGCAGCTTTGCTTTGATAGCTGAATTGTAGCTTGCTAGTTGAGACTCAAATTGGCTTTTGCTTCACTGTTTCACAGGCATTTTTGGTGCAGATTTTATATGTTGCCTCATCTAATTTAGCCGGCTCTTCTTTTTCATTTGGCTGAAAGTCAAAATGCTCTCAGTCGGGTGAAGTAGCATTCGGTCGTGATGGTGGCTTGCCATCCTTCTTGGTTGACTTGTAAATATCGCATCATGTTTTCGGGTACTGGGGCAACCCTACCTCTGACTAGGTCTGTGTTGCAGTTTACAAAGAAGGTCTGCGAAGAAAATACCCTATCATCCTCCAAAACAAACTGCACTCCTAGCTGAAGTCAGAACAGCCCTTTATTGCACCCACGACACAATAGCTGTGCTTTATCATGTGGCTTTATCTCTCTCTTGCCTGTATACAGATATCGCTGCAAAGAACTCATACGGTGTTTGTGTATAAGGTTTAAAACCATCCCCTCATTCAAAGTGGTTGTCAGAGTAGCCAGACAGCTCTGCATTCAGTCAAGTGCATCGATAAAGTCTCCCCTTCAGCAGTAAGAGAGCCATACAGCTCACGTCTGTCAAGTTGTTTTAACAGTACAACATGACTAATGCTCGCTGCAGCTCACAAGTGTGATATTGCTTTTCTGGATTTATTAAAAATGTTTTGCTCTCCTGGCGGGCTTCATGCACGGCAAATGCAATTATGCAGCAATGCTCAGTGCAGGGTTATTTAGCTTGGATGGTTACGAAGTGAGAAATGTTTGGACACAGTTGATCTGCTGGATTTGTGTACTTCAGGTGTCCTCGGGGCAGCTGTGTTCTCCTGTTAAAACAGGGATTTGGAGGGTGCTCTTTCACCTCTTTCACTGAGCCACATGTCACCAGTTGATACACAAAGTGCCTTGTAGGCCATTCAGCTCCCCTTCACGCTCCTGCACACACAACGCAGGCAAACAGGCAAAAACTCAGTGGCCATATGCACAGCCAAGTTCACACGCCATGAACTCAGGTGCATCCTATTAAGAGATATGTTGCAGTTGTTCCTATAGCATTTTAAAAATACACATTCATTGTTCGTCCACATAATCACAGATTCATCCAGCACCTCGGTAAAAAGCAGCATCTGTATACGATTTGCAAGAAAAACCAACACTTTTCAAACGTTTCACCCAAATTAATAATTTTTTTTTCTGTTTTCTCACATTGAAGAGATTTTAGTTTGATCTTTCTCTCACCAGACTGCGCATGAAGGTCAACCATATACTTGACACTGTACTGCTAATGTAATGCGACGACAAGCACAGCAATAAAACTATTCAGTTTAACTGAAATCACAAGTTTTTGTTTCAACGGGAGTCCTGAGATCATTAACCTTTGCATTAACCTTTTGATTCTTGCAGCAGCTGTGGCTTCCAACAGGTGGATGATGGTGTTTTAGAGATACTCCAGTGTTGAATTATACAATTCTACACCAGGCGACTTGCCATCAGGCCAAGCTGTTACATGGCTGATGTCTACTTGTAGACATTGCTGAATAGATTGCACTGTGGGTAGATGATGCTCTATCACTATTAGTATCTTGCTGGGACACATTATATCATTTACACTGTATATAATTTTTTTTCTCTACAGTTAAATCATAGT